>CAJZBX010000128.1:0-202699 GCA_914767735.1 Anoplius nigerrimus
AAGGCTCTTCTTCGATTAATCAAGCCGTTGGTTTTTTGGCTGTAACTTCGAAAATAATGCACTTAGGAGGCTCTGCCTGCGATTTTTGTGATGCCCGTTCCATCCTCTTTAAGCGTGTATAAGCACAAGTCGATCGAAAAACTTTCCATTTTTTGCCGACATAAATTGCAAGGGGTTTGTATTCCTTACCGTTTCCTCGATTTTCTATAATCGCCCGTAACTTTCGAAACACCGATCGAAGCCTATGCTAATCATACATTTTCTTGAAGTTGTCGACGCGTACCTTGTGATAGGACTATCAGCGACAGCCCATCTTTAAAAAAAATGTTGTTTCAGTAGTAGTGGTCGACCAAGGCTTTTCCTCGATTAATCAAGTTATTGGTTTTTTGGCTATAACTTCGAAAATAATGCACTTAGAAGGCTCTGCCTGCGATTTTTGTGATCCTCGTTTCATCCGCTTTATGCGCGTTAAAGTACAAGTCGACCGAAACACTTTCCATTATTTGCCGAAATATATTGCAATGGGTATGTATTCCTTACCGTTTCCTTGATTTTCTATAATCGCCTGTAACTTTCGAAACACCGATCGAAACCTATGATAATCATACATCTTCTTGAAGCTGTCGACGCGTACCTTAAGATAGGACTATCAGCGACAGCTCATCTTTAAAAAAAAATATTGTTTCAGTTGTAGTGGTCGACCAAGGCTTTTCCTCGATTAATCAAGTCTTTGGTTTTTTGGCTGTAACTTCGAAAAAAATGCACTTAGAAGGCTCTGCCTGCGATTTTTGTGATCCTCGTTCCATCCTCTTTAAGCATGTATAAGCACAAGTCGACCGAAACACTTTCCATTTTTTGCCGAAATAAATTGCAAGGGGTATGTATTCCTTACCGTTTCCTTGATTTTCTATAATCGCCTGTAACTTTCGAAACACCGATCGAACCCCACGATAATCGTACATTTTCTTGAAGCTCTCGACGCGTACCTTAAGATAGGACTATCAGCGAAAGCCCATCTTTAAAAAAAAATTGTTTCAGTTGTAGTGGTCGACCAAGGCTTTTCCTCGATTAATCAAGTCTTTGGTTTTTTGGCTGTAACTTCGAAAATAATGCACTTAGGAGGCTCTGCCTGCGATTTTTGTGATGCCCTTTTCATCCTCTTTAAGCGTGTATAAGCACAAGTCGATCGAAAAACTTTCCATTTTTTGCCGAAATAAATTGCAAGGGGTATTTATTCCTTACCGTTTCCTCGATTTTTTTTAATCGCCTGTAACTTTCGAAACACCGATCGAAACCTATGCTAATCATACATTTTCTTGAAGCTCTCGACGCGTACCTTAAGTTAGGATGATCAGCGAAAGCCCATCTTTAAAAAAAAATTGTTTCAGTTGTACTGGTCGACCAAGGCTCTTCCTCGTTTAATGAAGTCTTTGGTTTTTTGGCTATAACTTCGAAAATAATGCACTTAGAAAGCTCTGCCTGCGATTTTTGTGATCCTCTTTCCATCCTCTTTAAGCATGTATTAGCACAAGTCGACCAAAACACTTTCCATTTGTTGCCGAAATAAATTGCAAGGGGTATGTATTCCTTACCGTTTCCTTGATTTTCTATAATCGCCTGTAACTTTCGAAACACCGATCGAGCCCTACGATAATCATACATTTTCTTGAAGCTCTCGACGCGTACCTTAAGATAGGACTATCAGCGAAAGCCCATCTTTAAAAAAAAATTGTTTCAGTTGTAGTGGTCGACCAAGGCTTTTCCTCGATTAATCAAGTCTTTGGTTTTTTGGCTGTAACTTCGAAAATAATGCACTTAGAAGGCTCTGCCTGCGATTTTTGTGATCTTCTTTCCATCCTCTTTAAGCATGTATAAGCACAAGTCGACCAAAACACTTTCCATTTGTTGCCGAAATAAATTGCAAGGGGTATGTATTCCTTACCGTTTCCTTGATTTTCTATAATCGCCTGTAACTTTCGAAACACCGATCGAACCCTACGATAATCATACATTTTCTTGAAGCTCTCGACGCGTACCTTAAGGGGTTATACCTAGTCGGAAGCGAAAAATGAGATGTTTTTTTGTGAATTTTTTGTATCTTTACTAAAGAATCCATTAATGTGAAATTTTGAGGGCTCCTTACACTTGCCTTGAGGTACAAAAAAAACATTTTTTATTTTAATATTTGTGACAAAATGGCGGTTCAGCAGGGCACAGAACGAAGATCGATTTTTTGTTGGCGTCCTGCGGCTAGCAGCACAAGTCTGAAACGAACATATTTGGAACAATGACATTTTTTTGTCATAATATACACGAGTATAGCTGTTGAAGTACACATGGATATTCGGAAATTTAAATATTTGTGAATTTGGGAGCACTTTGAACAAAAAGTCGATTTTTCAACTGAGAAATTGGCCTCAATTTATCTATAAAAATTGCAATTGTTTATGGAACTCAAAAATCGTGTGTACTAGACTAAATAATCTATGTAAGAAGGTACTGTCAAAATTTTAAGTCAATCGGATAGAAATTACTCGAGTTCTACTGCTAGCCGTTTTTGAAAACATGGTTTGGAGAAAAACGCGTTTAAAGTTTCACAATGTGTTTACTACATGAAATTTTTGAGATACGGGCTTGTTGATTTTTTTACCTCTACTCTGCTATCCCAGCACCATATTATAACTGGCCTTGTGTATCGATTTCACTTCTCGCGATTTTTTTTCTTGCCGATCTAGCGTCATGACGGCTGGTTTTCGCGTCATCGGACAGTGCGCGCTCGGCGAGTACAATACGGCGGGAATCAGTACCCAAGCAAAAATCAAAGCTTTGGCGGCCAACCAGATAGTCCGTCATTGAAAATAATTACCGCAATATTGATTGCAATATCTACAACATTTTTGCCACTTGAAATTGTTTTCGGAGCGAAGTAAACAAAACTACAAACTGAGAGTGTGAACTGAATTCTCGCACAACCATGGCAGAACTGCCCGAACTGACGAGATTTACTTATTTGGTGTAAGAAATTACTAAATTTAATTCTTAGGTCTAAAATAAACCTTTTGTATTCTCATCCTATGGATACAAACACAATAAAACGGGTCCTCAAAGGAATTACAAGTCAGAAAAGCAGGTGCTACTCCGGTCTACGCTCCACATACTTTCAAACGCGCGGAGTCGTCCTTACGAATATATATTTATCTTCAAGAGTATTTGCAGGACCAATTTGAAATTTTCAGAGAATGTACTCAAATATATGTACATTCCGAAAATGCTACAAAAAAAAAATCGATTCTTTGAAAATTCCGACTAGGTATAACCCCTTAAGATAGGACTACCAGCGAAAGCCCATCTTAAAAAAAAAATGTTTTCAGTTGTAGTGGTCGACCAAGGCTCTTCTTCGATTAATCAAGCCGTTGGTTTTTTGGCTGTAACTTCGAAAATAATGCACTTAGGAGGCTCTGCCTGCGATTTTTGTGATGCCCTTTCTATCCTCTTTAAGCGTGTATAAGCACAAGTCGATCGAAAAACTTTCCATTTTTTGCCGACATAAATTGCAAGGGGTTTGTATTCCTTACCGTTTCCTCGATTTTCTATAATCGCCCGTAACTTTCGAAACACCGATCGAAACCTATGCTAATCATACATCTTCTTGAAGCTGTCGACGCGTACCTTAAGATAGGACTATCAGCGACAGCTCATCTTTAAAAAAAAATATTGTTTCAGTTGTAGTGGTCGACCAAGGCTTTTCCTCGATTAATCAAGTCTTTGGTTTTTTGGCTGTAACTTCGAAAATAATGCACTTAGAAGGCTCTGCCTGCGATTTTTGTGATCCTCGTTCCATCCGCTTTAAGCGCGTTAAAGTACAAGTCGACCGAAACACTTTCCATTATTTGCCGAAATATATTGCAATGGGCATGTATTCCTTACCGTTTCCTTGATTTTCTTTAATCGCCTGTAACTTTCGAAACACCGATCGAAACCTATGATAATCATACATTTTCTTGAAGCTTTCGACGCGTACCTTAAGATAGGATGATCAGCGAAAGCCCATCTTTAAAAAAAAATTGTTCAGTTGTACTGGTCCACCAAGGATCTTCCTCGATTAATCAAGACTTTGGTTTTTTGGCTGTAACTTCGAAAATAATGCACTTAGGAGGCTCTGCCTGCGATTTTTGTGATCCTATTTCCATCCTCTTTAAGCATGTATAAGCACAAGTCGACCGAAACACTTTCCATTTTTTGCCGAAATAAATTGCAAGGGGTATGTATTCCTTACCGTTTCCTTGATTTTCTATAATCGCCTGTAACGTTCGAAACACCGATCGAAACCTATGATAATCATACATCTTCTTGAAGCTGTCGACGCGTACCTTAAGATAGGACTATCAGCGACAGCTCATCTTTAAAAAAAAATATTGTTTCTGTTGTAGTGGTCGACCAAGGCTCTTCTTCGATTAATCAAGCCGTTGGTTTTTTGGCTGTAACTTCGAAAATAATGCACTTAGGAGGCTCTGCCTGCGATTTTTGTGATGCCCGTTCCATCCTCTTTAAGCGTGTATAAGCACAAGTCGATCGAAAAACTTTCCATTTTTTGCCGAAATAAATTGCAAGGAGTATGTATTCCTTACCGTTTCCTTGATTTTCTATAATCGCCTGTAACTTTCGAAACACCGATCGAAACCTATGCTAATCATACATTTTCTAGAAGCTGTCGACGCGTACCTTGTGATAGGACTAACAGCGACAGCCCATCTTTAAAAAAAATATTGTTTCAGTAGTAGTGGTCGACCAAGGCTCTTCCTCGATTAATCAAGTTATTGGTTTTTTGGCTATAACTTCGAAAATAATGCACTTAGAAAGCTCTGCCTGCGATTTTTGTGATCCTCTTTCCATCCTCTTTAAGCGTGTATAAGCACAAGTCGACCGAAACACTTTCCATTTTTTGCCGAAATAAATTGCAAGGGGTATTTATTCCTTACCGTTTCCTCGATTTTCTTTAATCGCCTGTAACTTTCGAAACACCGATCAAAACCTATGATAATCATACATTTTCTTGAAGCTCTCGACGCGTACCTTAAGTTAGGATGATCAGTGAAAGCCCATCTTTAAAAAAAAATTGTTTCAGTTGTACTGGTCGACCAAGGCTCTGCCTCGATTAATCAAGCGTTTGGTTTTTTGGCTGTAACTTGGAAAATAATGCACTTAGGAGGCTCTGCCTGCGATTTTTGTGATCCTCTTTCCATGCTCTTTAAGCTTGTATAAGCACAAGTCGACCGAAATACTTTCCATTTTTTGCCGAAATAAATTACAAAGGGTATGTATTCCTTACCGTTTCCTCGATTTTCTATAATCGCCTGTAACTTTCGAAACACCGATCGAAACCTATGCTAATCATACATTTTCTTGAAGCTGTCGACGCGTACCTTAAGATAGGACTATCAGCGACAGCTCATCTTTAAAAAAGAATATTGTTTCAGTTGTAGTGGTCGACCAAGGCTCTTCTTCGATTAATCAAGCCGTTGGTTTTTTGGCTGTAACTTCGAAAATAATGCACTTAGGAGGCTCTGCCTTCGATTTTTGTGATGCCCGTTCCATCCTCTTTACGCGTGTATAAGCACAAGTCGATCGAAAAACTTTCCATTTTTTGCCGAAATAAATTGCAAGGGGTTTGTATTCCTTACCGTTTCCTCGATTTTCTATAATCATCCGTAACTTTCGAAACACCGATCGAAACCTATGCTAATCATACATTTTCTTGAAGTTGTCGACGCGTACCATGTGATAGGACTAACAGCGACAGCCCAACTTTAAAAAAAATATTGTTTCAGTAGTAGTGGTCGACCAAGGCTCTTCCTCGATTATTCAAGTTATTGGTTTTTTGGCTATAACTTCGAAAATAATGCACTTAGAAAGCTCTGCCTGCATTTTTGTGATCCTCTTTCCATCCTCTTTAAGCATGTATAAGCACAAGTCGACCGAAACACTTTCCTTTTTTTGCCGAAATAAATTGCAAGGGGTATTTATTCCTTACCGTTTCCTTGATTTTCTATAATCGCTTGTAACTTTCGAAACACCGATCAAAACCTATGATAATCATACATTTTCTTGAAGCTCTCGACGCGTACCTTATGTTAGGATGATCAGCGAAAGCCCATCTTTAAAAAAAATTGTTTCTGTTGTACTGGTCGACCAAGGCTCTTCCTCGATTAATCAAGTCTTTGGTTTTTTGGCTATAACTTCGAAAATAATGCACTTAGAAAGCTCTGCCTGCGATTTTTGTGTACCTCTTTCCATCCTCTTTAAGCATGTATAAGCACAAGTCGACCGAAACACTTTCCATTTTTTGCCGAAATAAATTGCAAGGGGTATGTATTCCTTACCGTTTCCTTGATTTTCTATAATCGCTTGTAACTTTCGAAACATTGATCGAAACCTATGATAATCATACATTTTCTTGAAGCTCTCGACGCGCACCTTAAGTTGGGATGATCAGCGAAAGCCCATCTTTAAAAAAAAATTGTTTCAGTTGTACTGGTCGACCAAGGCTCTTCCTCGATTAATCAAGCGTTTGGTTTTTTGGCTGTAACTTCGAAAATAATTCACTTAGGAGGCTCTGCCTGCGATTTTTGTGATCCTCTTTCCATGCTCTTTAAGTGTGTATAAGCACAAGCCGCCCGAAACACTTTCCATTTTTTGCCGAAATAAATTGCAAGGGGTATGTATTCCTTACCGTTTCCTCGATTTTCTATAATCGCCTGTAACTTTCGAAACACCGATCGAACCCTACGATAATCATACATTTTCTTGAAGCTGTCGACGCGTACCTTGAGATAGGACTATCAGCGACAGCCCATCTTTAAAAAAAATATTGTTTCAGTGGTAGTGGTCGACCAAGGCTCTTCCTCGATTAATCAAGTTATTGGTTTATTGGCTATAACTTCGAAAATAATGCACTTAGAAAGCTCTGCCTGCGATTTTTGTGATCCTATTTCCATCCTCTTTAAGCATGTATAAGCACAAGTCGACCGAAACACTTTCCATTTTTTGCCGAAATAAATTGCAAGGGGTATGTATTCCTTACCGTTTCCTTGATTTTCTATAATCGCCTGTAACTTTCGAAACACCGATCGAAACCTATGATAATCATACATCTTCTTGAAGCTGTCGACGCGTACCTTAAGATAGGACTATCAGCGACAGCTCATCTTTAAAAAAAAATATTGTTTCAGTTGTAGTGGTCGACCAAGGCTCTTCTTCGATTAATCAAGCCGTTGTTTTTTTGGCTGTAACTTCGAAAATAATGCACATAGGAGGCTCTGCCTGCGATTTTTGTGATGCCCGTTCCATCCTCTTTAAGCGTGTATAAGCACATGTCGATCGAAAAACTTTCCATTTTTTGCCGAAATAAATTGCAAGGGGTTTGTATTCCTTACCGTTTCCTCGATTTTCTATAATCGCCCGTAACTTTCGAAACACCGACCGAAACCTATGCTAATCATACATTTTCTTGAAGTTGTCGACGCGTACCTTGTGATAGGACTATCAGCGACAGCCCATCTTTAAAAAAAATATTGTTTCAGTAGTAGTGGTCGACCAAGGTTTTCCTCGATTAATCAAGTTATTGGTTTTTTGGCTATAACTTCGAAAATAATGCACTTAGGAGGCTCTGCCTGCGATTTTTGTGATCCTATTTCCATCCTCTTTAAGCATGTATAAGCACAAGTCGACCGAAACACTTTCCATTTTTTGCCGAAATAAATTGCAAGGGGTATGTATTCCTTACCGCTTCCTTGATTTTCTAAAATCGCTTGTAACTTTCGAAACACCGATCAAAACCTATGATAATCATATATTTTCTTGAAGCTCTCGACGCGTACCTTAAGTTAGGATGATCAGCGAAAGCCCATCTTTAAAAAAAAATTGTTTCAGTTGTACTGGTCGACCAAGGCTCTTCCTCGTTTCATCAAGTCTTTGGTTTTTTGGTTATAACTTCGAAAATAATGCACTTAGAAAGCTCTGCCTGCGATTTTTGTGTACCTCTTTCCATCCTCTTTAAGCATGTATAAGCACAAGTCGACCGAAACACTTTCCATTTTTTGCCGAAATAAATTGCAAGGGGTATGTATTCCTTACCGTTTCCTTGATTTTCTATAATCGCTTGTAACTTTCGAAACATTGATCGAACCCTACGATAATCATACATTTTCTTGAAGCTCTCGACGCGTACCTTAAGATAGGACTATCAGCGAAAGCCCATCTTTAAAAAAAAATTGTTTCAGTTGTAGTGGTCGACCAAGGCTTTTCCTCGATTAATCAAGTCTTTGGTTTTTTGGCTGTAACTTCGAAAATAATGCACTTAGAAGGCTCTGCCTGCGATTTTTGTGATCTTCTTTCCATCCTCTTTAAGCATGTATAAGCACAAGTCGACCAAAACACTTTCCATTTGTTGCCGAAATAAATTGCAAGGGGTATGTATTCCTTACCGTTTCCTTGATTTTCTATAATCGCCTGTAACTTTCGAAACACCGATCGAACCCTACGATAATCATACATTTTCTTGAAGCTCTCGACGCGTACCTTAAGATAGGACTACCAGCGAAAGCCCATCTTAAAAAAAAAATGTTTTCAGTTGTAGTGGTCGACCAAGGCTCTTCTTCGATTAATCAAGCCGTTGGTTTTTTGGCTGTAACTTCGAAAATAATGCACTTAGGAGGCTCTGCCTGCGATTTTTGTGATGCCCTTTCCATCCTCTTTAAGCGTGTATAAGCACAAGTCGATCAAAAAACTTTCCATTTTTTGCCGACATAAATTGCAAGGGGTTTGTATTCCTTACCGTTTCCTCGATTTTCTATAATCGCCCGTAACTTTCGAAACACCGATCGAAACCTATGCTAATCATACATTTTCTTGAAGTTGTCGACGCGTACCTTGTGATAGGACTATCAGCGACAGCCCATCTTTAAAAAAAATGTTGTTTCAGTAGTATAGGTCGACCAAGGCTTTTCCTCGATTAATCAAGTTATTGGTTTTTTGGCTATAACTTCGAAAATAATGCACTTAGAAGGCTCTGCCTGCGATTTTTGTGATCCTCGTTTCATCCGCTTTAAGCGCGTTAAAGTACAAGTCGACCGAAACACTTTCCATTATTTGCCGAAATATATTGCAATGGGTATGTATTCCTTACCGTTTCCTTGATTTTCTTTAATCGCCTGTAACTTTCGAAACACCGATCGAAACCTATGATAATCATACATTTTCTTGAAGCTTTCGACGCGTACCTTAAGATAGGATGATCAGCGAAAGCCCATCTTTAAAAAAAATTGTTTCAGTTGTACTGGTCGACCAAGGATCTTCCTCGATTATTCAAGCCTTTGGTTTTTTGGCTGTAACTTCGAAAATAATGCACTTAGGAGGCTCTGCCTGCGATTTTTGTGATCCTATTTCCATCCTCTTTAAGCATGTATAAGCACAAGTCGACCGAAACACTTTCCATTTTTTGCCGAAATAAATTGCAAGGGGTATGTATTCCTTACCGTTTCCTTGATTTTCTATAATCGCCTGTAACTTTCGAAACACCGATCGAAACCAATGATAATCATACATCTCTTGAAGCTGTCGACGCGTACCTTAAGATAGGACTATCAGCGACAACTCATCTTTAAAAAAAAATATTGTTTCAGTTGTAGTGGTCGACCAAGGCTTTTCCTCGATTAATCAAGTCTTTGGTTTTTTGGCTGTAACTTCGAAAATAATGCACTTAGAAGGCTCTGCCTGCGATTTTTGTGATCCTCGTTCCATCCGCTTTAAGCGCGTTAAAGTACAAGTCGACCGAAACACTTTCCATTATTTGCCGAAATATATTGCAATGGGCATGTATTCCTTACCGTTTCCTTGATTTTCTTTAATCGCCTGTAACTTTCGAAACACCGATCGAAACCTATGATAATCATACATTTTCTTGAAGCTTTCGACGCGTACCTTAAGATAGGATGATCAGCGAAAGCCCATCTTTAAAAAAAATTGTTCAGTTGTACTGGTCCACCAAGGATCTTCCTCGATTAATCAAGCCTTTGGTTTTTTGGCTGTAACTTCGAAAATAATGCACTTAGGAGGCTCTGCCTGCGATTTTTGTGATCCTATTTCCATCCTCTTTAAGCACGTATAAGCACAAGTCGACCGAAACACTTTCCATTTTTTGCCGAAATAAATTGCAAGGGGTATGTATTCCTTACCGTTTCCTTGATTTTCTATAATCGCCTGCAACGTTCGCAACACCGATCGAAACCTATGATAATCATACATCTTCTTGAAGCTGTCGACGCGTACCTTAAGATAGGACTATCAGCGACAGCTCATCTTTAAAAAAAAATATTGTTTCTGTTGTAGTGGTCGACCAAGGCTCTTCTTCGATTAATCAAGCGTTTGGTTTTTTGGCTGTAGCTTCGAAAATAATGCAGTTAGGAGGCTCTGCCTGCGATTTTTGCGATCCTCTTTCCATCCTCTTTAAGCGTTTAAAAGCACAAGTCGACCAAAACACTTTCCATTTGTTGCCGAAATAAATTGCAAGGGGTATGTATTCCTTACCGTTTCCTTGATTTTCTATAATCGCCTGTAACTTTCGAAACACCGATCGAACCCTACGATAATCATACATTTTCTTGATGCTCTCGACGCGTACCTTAAGATAGGACTACCAGCGAAAGCCCATCTTAAAAAAAAAATGGTTTCAGTTGTAGTGGTCGACCAAGGCTCTTCTTCGATTAATCAAGCCGTTGGTTTTTTGGCTGTAACTTCGAAAATAATGCACTTAGGAGGCTCTGCCTGCGATTTTTGTGATGCCCTTTCCATCCTCTTTAAGCGTGTATAAGCACAAGTCGATCGAAAAACTTTCCATTTTTTGCCGAAATAAATTGCAAGGGGTTTGTATTCCTTACCGTTTCCTCGATTTTCTATAATCGCCCGTAACTTTCGACACACCGATCGAAACCTATGCTAATCATACATTTTCTTGAAGTTGTCGACGCGTACCTTGTGATAGGACTATCAGCGACAGCCCATCTGTAAAAAAAATATTGTTTCAGTAGTAGTGGTCGACCAAGGCTTTTCCTCGATTAATCAAGTTATTGGTTTTTTGATTATAACTTCGAAAATAATGCACATAGGAGGCTCTGCCTGCGATTTTTGTGATCCTATTTCCATCCTCTTTAAGCATGTATAAGCACAAGTCGACCGAAACACTTTCCATTTTTTGCCGAAATAAATTGCAACGGGTATGTATTCCTTACCGTTTCCTTGATTTTCTATAATCGCTTGTAACTTTCGAAACACCGATCAAAACCTATGATAATCATACATTTTCTTGAAGCTCTCGACGCTTACCTTAAGTTAGGATGATCAGCGAAAGCCCATCTTTAAAAAAAAATTGTTTCAGTTGTAGTGGTCGGCCAAGGCTCTTCCTCGATTAATCAAGTCTTTGGTTTTTTGGCTGTAACGTCGAAAATAATGCACTTAGAAGGCTCTGCCTGCGATTTTTGTGATCCTCGTTCCATCCGCTTTAAGCGCGTTAAAGTACAAGTCGACCGAAACACTTTCCATTATTTGCCGAAATATATTGCAATGGGTATGTATTCCTTACCGTTTCCTCGATTTTCTTTAATCGCCTGTAACTTTTGAAACACCTATCGAAACCTATGATAATCATACATTTTCTTGAAGCTTTCGACGCGTACCTTAAGATAGGATGATCAGCGAAAGCCCATCTTTAAAAAAAATTGTTTCAGTTGTACTGGTCGACCAAGGATCTTCCTCGATTAATCAAGCCTTTGGTTTTTTGGCTGTAACTTCGAAAATAATGCACTTAGGAGGCTCTGCCTGCGATTTTTGTGATCCTATTTCCATCCTCTTTAAGCATGTATAAACACAAGTCGACCGAAACACTTTCCATTTTTTGCCGAAATAAATTGCAAGGGGTATGTATTCCTTACCGTTTCCTTGATTTTCTATAATCGCCTGTAACGTTCGAAACACCGATCGAAACCTATGATAATCATACATCTTTTTGAAGCTGCCGACGCGTACCTTAAGATAGGATGATCAGCGAAAGCCCATCTTTAAAAAAAAATTGTTTCAGTTGTACTGGTCGACCAAGGATCTTCCTCGATTAATCAAGTCTTTGGTTTTTTGGCTATAACTTCGAAAATAATGCACTTAGAAAGCTCTGCCTGCGATTTTTGTGATCCTATTTCCATCCTCTTTAAGCATGTATAAGCACAAGTCGACCGAAACACTTTCCATTTTTTGCCGAAATAAATTGCAAGGGGTATGTATTCCTTACCGTTTCCTTGATTTTCTATAATCGCCTGTAACTTTCGAAACACCGATCGAAACCTATGATAATCATACATCTTCTTGAAGCTGTCGACGCGTACCTTAAGATAGGACTATCAGCGACAGCTCATCTTTAAAAAAAAATATTGTTTCAGTTGTAGTGGTCGACCAAGGCTTTTCCTCGATTAATCAAGTCTTTGGTTTTTTGGCTGTAACTTCGAAAATAATGCACTTAGAAGGCTCTGCCTGCGATTTTTGTGATCCTCGTTCCATCCGCTTTAAGCGCGTTAAAGTACAAGTCGACCGAAACACTTTCCATTATTTGCCGAAATATATTGCAATGGGTATGTATTCCTTACCGTTTCCTTGATTTTCTTTAATCGCCTGTAACTTTCGAAACACCGATCGAAACCTATGATAATCATACATTTTCTTGAAGCTTTCGACGCGTACCTTAAGATAGGATGATCAGCGAAAGCCCATCTTTAAAAAAAAATTGTTTCAGTTGTACTGGTCGACCAAGGCTCTTCCTCGATTAATCAAGCGTTTGGTTTTTTGGCTGTAGCTTCGAAAATAATGCAGTTAGGAGGCTCTGCCTGCGATTTTTGTGATCCTCTTTCCATCCTCTTTAAGCATTTAAAAGCACAAGTCGACCAAAACTCTTTCCATTTGTTGCCGAAATAAATTGCAAGGGGTATGTATTCCTTACCGTTTCCTTGATTTTCTATAATCGCCTGTAACTTTCGAAACACCGATCGAACCCTACGATAATCATACATTTTCTTGATGCTCTCGACGCGTACCTTAAGATAGGACTATCAGCGACAGCTCATCTTTAAAAAAAAATATTGTTTCAGTTGTAGTGGTCGACCAAGGCTCTTCTTCGATTAATCAAGCCGTTGGTTTTTTGGCTGTAACTTCGAAAATAATGCACTTAGGAGGCTCTGCCTGCGATTTTTGTGATGCCCGTTCCATCCTCTTTAAGCGTGTATAAGCACAAGTCGATCGAAAAACTTTCCATTTTTTGCCGAAATAAATTGCAAGGGGTTTGTATTCCTTACCGTTTCCTCGATTTTCTATAATCATCCGTAACTTTCGAAACACCGATCGAAACCTATGCTAATCATACATTTTCTTGAAGTTGTCGACGCGTACCTTGTGATAGGACTATCAGCGACAGCCCAACTTTAAAAAAAATATTGTTTCAGTAGTAGTGGTCGACCAAGGCTCTTCCTCGATTAATCAAGTTATTGGTTTTATGGCTATAACTTCGAAAATAATGCACTTAGAAAGCTCTGCCTGCATTTTTGTGATCCTCTTTCCATCCTCTTTAAGCATGTATAAGCACAAGTCGACCGAAACACTTTCCATTTTTTGCCGAAATAAATTGCAAGGGGTATGTATTCCTTACCGTTTCCTTGATTTTCTAATATCGCTTGTAACTTTCGAAACACCGATCAAAACCTATGATAATCATATATTTTCTTGAAGCTCTCGACGCGTACCTAAAGTTAGGATGATCAGCGAAAGCCCATCTTTAAAAAAAAATTGTTTCAGTTTTACTGGTCGACCAAGGCTCTTCCTCGTTTAATGAAGTCTTTGGTTTTTTGGCTATAACTTCGAAAATAATGCACTTAGAAAGCTCTGCCTGCGATTTTTGTGTACGTCTTTCCATCCTCTTTAAGCATGTATAAGCACAAGTCGACCGAAACACTTTCCATTTTTTGCCGAAATAAATTGCAAGGGGTATGTATTCCTTACCGTTTCCTTGATTTTCTATAATCGCCTGTAACTTTCGAAACACCGATCGAAACCTATGATAATCATACATCTTCTTGAAGGTGTCGACGCGTACCTTAAGATAGGACTATCAGCGACAGCTCATCTTCAAAAAAAAATTGTTTCAGTTGTACTGGTCGACCAAGGCTCTTCCTCGATTAATCAAGCGTTTGGTTTTTTGGCTGTAACTTCGAAAATAATGCACTTAGGAGGCTCTGCCTGCGATTTTTGTGATCCTCTTTCCATGCTCTTTAAGTGTGTATAAGCACAAGCGGCCCGAAACACTTTCCATTTTTTGCCGAAATAAATTGCAAGGGGTATGTATTCCTTTCCGTTTCCTCGATTTTCTTTAATCGCCTGTAACTTTCTAAACACCGACCGAAACCTATGATAATCATACATCTTCTTGAAGCTGTCAACGCGTACCTTCAGATAGGACTATCAGCGACAGCTCATCTTTAAAAAAAAATATTGTTTCAGTAGTAGTGGTCGACCAAGGCTCTTTCTCGATTAATCAAGTCTTTGGTTTTTTGGCTGTAACTTCGAAAATAATGCACTTAGAAAGCTCTGCCTGCGATTTTTGTGTACGTCTTTCCATCCTCTTTAAGCATGTATAAGCACAAGTCGACCGAAACACTTTCCATTTGTTGCCGAAATAAATTGCAAGGGGTTTGTATTCCTTACCGTTTCCTTGATTTTCTATAATCGCTTGTAACTTTCGAAACATTGATCGAAACCTATGATAATCATACATTTTCTTGAAGCTCTCGACGCGCACCTTAAGTTGGGATGATCAGCGAAAGCCCATCTTTAAAAAAAAATTGTTTCAGTTGTACTGGTCGACCAAGGCTCTTCCTCGATTAATCAAGTCTTTGGTTTTTTGGCTATAACTTCGAAAATAATGCACTTAGAAAGCTCTGCCTGCGATTTTTGTGTACCTCTTTCCATCCTCTTTAAGCATGTATAAGCACAAGTCGACCGAAACACTTTCCATTTTTTGCCGAAATAAATTGCAAGGGGTATGTATTCCTTACCGTTTCCTTGATTTTCTATAATCGCTTGTAACTTTCGAAACATTGATCGAAACCTATGATAATCATACATTTTCTTGAAGCTCTCGACGCGTACCTTAAGTTGGGATGATCAGCGACAGCTCATCTTTAAAAAAAAATATTGTTTCAGTTGTAGTGGTCGACCAAGGCTCTTCTTCGATTAATCAAGCCGTTGGTTTTTTGGCTGTAACTTCGAAAATAATGCACTTAGGAGGCTCTGCCTGCGATATTTGTGATGCCCGTTCCATCCTCTTTAAGCATGTATAAGCACAAGTCGACCGAAACACTTTCCATTTTTTGCTGAAATAAATTGCAAGGGGTATGTATTCCTTACCGTTTCCTTGATTTTCTATAATCGCCTGTAACTTTCGAAACACCGATCGAACCCCACGATAATCGTACATTTTCTTGAAGCTCTCGACGCGTACCTTAAGATAGGACTATCAGCGAAAGCCCATCTTTAAAAAAAAATTGTTTCAGTTGTAGTGGTCGACCAAGGCTTTTCCTCGATTAATCAAGTCTTTGGTTTTTTGGCTGTAACTTCGAAAATAATGCACTTAGGAGGCTCTGCCTGCGATTTTTGTGATGCCCTTTTCATCCTCTTTAAGCGTGTATAAGCACAAGTCGATCGAAAAACTTTCCATTTTTTGCCGAAATAAATTGCAAGGGGTATTTATTCCTTACCGTTTCCTCGATTTTCTTTAATCGCCTGTAACTTTCGAAACACCGATCGAAACCTATGCTAATCATACATTTTCTTGAAGCTCTCGACGCGTACCTTAAGTTAGGATGATCAGCGAAAGCCCATCTTTAAAAAAAAATTGTTTCAGTTGTAGTGGTCGACCAAGGCTTTTCCTCGATTAATCAAGTCTTTGGTTTTTTGGCTGTAACTTCGAAAATAATGCACTTAGAAGGCTCTGCCTGCGATTTTTGTGATCCTCGTTTCATCCGCTTTAAGCGCGTTAAAGTACAAGTCGACCGAAACACTTTCCATTATTTGCCGAAATATATTGCAATGGGTATGTATTCCTTACCGTTTCCTTGATTTTCTTTAATCGCCTGTAACTTTCGAAACACCGATCGAAACCTATGATAATCATACATCTTCTTGAAGCTGTCGACGCGTACCTTAAGATAGGACTATCAGCGACAGCTCATCTTTAAAAAAAAATATTGTTTCAGTTGTAGTGGTCGACCAAGGCTTTTCCTCGATTAATCAAGTCTTTGGTTTTTTGGCTGTAACTTCGAAAATAATGCACTTAGAAGGCTCTGCCTGCGATTTTTGTGATCCTCGTTCCATCCGCTTTAAGCGCGTTAAAGTACAAGTCGACCGAAACACTTTCCATTATTTGCCGAAATATATTGCAATGGGCATGTATTCCTTACCGTTTCCTTGATTTTCTTTAATCGCCTGTAACTTTCGAAACACCGATCGAAACCTATGATAATCATACATTTTCTTGAAGCTTTCGACGCGTACCTTAAGATAGGATGATCAGCGAAAGCCCATCTTTAAAAAAAATTGTTCAGTTGTACTGGTCCACCAAGGATCTTCCTCGATTAATCAAGCCTTTGGTTTTTTGGCTGTAACTTCGAAAATAATGCACTTAGGAGGCTCTGCCTGCGATTTTTGTGATCCTATTTCCATCCTCTTTAAGCACGTATAAGCACAAGTCGACCGAAACACTTTCCATTTTTTGCCGAAATAAATTGCAAGGGGTATGTATTCCTTACCGTTTCCTTGATTTTCTATAATCGCCTGTAACGTTCGAAACACCGATCGAAACCTATGATAATCATACATCTTCTTGAAGCTGTCGACGCGTACCTTAAGATAGGACTATCAGCGACAGCTCATCTTTAAAAAAAAATATTGTTTCTGTTGTAGTGATCGACCAAGGCTCTTCTTCGATTAATCAAGCCGTTGGTTTTTTGGCTGTAACTTCGAAAATAATGCACTTAGGAGGCTCTGCCTGCGATTTTTGTGATGCCCGTTCCATCCTCTTTAAGCGTGTATAAGCACAAGTCGATCGAAAAACTTTCCATTTTTTGCCGAAATAAATTGCAAGGAGTATGTATTCCTTACCGTTTCCTTGATTTTCTATAATCGCCTGTAACTTTCGAAACACCGATCGAAACCTATGCTAATCATACATTTTCTAGAAGCTGTCGACGCGTACCTTGTGATAGGACTAACAGCGACAGCCCATCTTTAAAAAAAATATTGTTTCAGTAGTAGTGGTCGACCAAGGCTCTTCCTCGATTAATCAAGTTATTGGTTTTTTGGCTATAACTTCGAAAATAATGCACTTAGAAAGCTCTGCCTGCGATTTTTGTGATCCTCTTTCCATCCTCTTTAAGCGTGTATAAGCACAAGTCGACCGAAACACTTTCCATTTTTTGCCGAAATAAATTGCAAGGGGTATTTATTCCTTACCGTTTCCTCGATTTTCTTTAATCGCCTGTAACTTTCGAAACACCGATCAAAACTTATGATAATCATACATTTTCTTGAAGCTCTCGACGCGTACCTTAAGTTAGGATGATCAGTGAAAGCCCATCTTTAAAAAAAAATTGTTTCAGTTGTACTGGTCGACCAAGGCTCTTCCTCGATTAATCAAGCGTTTGGTTTTTTGGCTGTAACTTGGAAAATAATGCACTTAGGAGGCTCTGCCTGCGATTTTTGTGATCCTCTTTCCATGCTCTTTAAGCTTGTATAAGCACAAGTCGACCGAAACACTTTCCATTTTTTGCCGAAATAAATTACAAGGGGTATGTATTCCTTACCGTTTCCTCGATTTTCTATAATCGCCTGTAACTTTCGAAACACCGATCGAAACCAATGCTAATCATACATTTTCTTGAAGCTCTCGACGCGTACCTTAAGATAGGATGATCAGCGAAAGCCCATCTTTAAAAATAAATATTGTTTCAGTAGTAGTGTTCGACCAAGGCTCTTCTTCGATTAATCAAGTCTTTGGTTTTTTGGCTGTAACTTCGAAAATAATGCAATTACAAGGCACTGCCTGCGATTTTTGTGATGCCCTGTCCATCCTCTTTACGCCTGTATAAGCACAAGTCGACCGAAACACTTTCCATTTTTTGCCGAAATAAATTGCAAGGGGTATGTATTCCTTACCGTTTCCTTGATTTTCTATTATCGTCTGTAACGTTCGAAACACCGATCGAAACCTATGATAATCATACATCTTCTTGAAGCTGTCGACGCGTACCTTAAGATAGGACTATCAGCGACAGCTCATCTTTAAAAAAGAATATTGTTTCAGTTGTAGTGGTCGACCAAGGCTCTTCTTCGATTAATCAAGCCGTTGGTTTTTTGGCTGTAACTTCGAAAATAATGCACTTAGGAGGCTCTGCCTTCGATTTTTGTGATGCCCGTTCCATCCTCTTTACGCGTGTATAAGCACAAGTCGATCGAAAAACTTTCCATTTTTTGCCGAAATAAATTGCAAGGGGTTTGTATTCCTTACCGTTTCCTCGATTTTCTATAATCATCCGTAACTTTCGAAACACCGATCGAAACCTATGCTAATCATACATTTTCTTGAAGTTGTCGACGCGTACCATGTGATAGGACTAACAGCGACAGCCCAACTTTAAAAAAAATATTGTTTCAGTAGTAGTGGTCGACCAAGGCTCTTCCTCGATTATTCAAGTTATTGGTTTTTTGGCTATAACTTCGAAAATAATGCACTTAGAAAGCTCTGCCTGCATTTTTGTGATCCTCTTTCCATCCTCTTTAAGCATGTATAAGCACAAGTCGACCGAAACACTTTCCTTTATTTGCCGAAATAAATTGCAAGGGGTATTTATTCCTTACCGTTTCCTTGATTTTCTATAATCGCTTGTAACTTTCGAAACACCGATCAAAACCTATGATAATCATACATTTTCTTGAAGCTCTCGACGCGTACCTTAAGTTAGGATGATCAGCGAAAGCCCATCTTTAAAAAAAATTGTTTCTGTTGTACTGGTCGACCAAGGCTCTTCCTCGATTAATCAAGTCTTTGGTTTTTTGGCTATAACTTCGAAAATAATGCACTTAGAAAGCTCTGCCTGCGATTTTTGTGTACCTCTTTCCATCCTCTTTAAGCATGTATAAGCACAAGTCGACCGAAACACTTTCCATTTTTTGCCGAAATAAATTGCAAGGGGTATGTATTCCTTACCGTTTCCTTGATTTTCTATAATCGCTTGTAACTTTCGAAACATTGATCGAAACCTATGATAATCATACATTTTCTTGAAGCTCTCGACGCGCACCTTAAGTTGGGATGATCAGCGAAAGCCCATCTTTAAAAAAAAATTGTTTCAGTTGTACTGGTCGACCAAGGCTCTTCCTCGATTAATCAAGCGTTTGGTTTTTTGGCTGTAACTTCGAAAATAATTCACTTAGGAGGCTCTGCCTGCGATTTTTGTAATCCTCTTTCCATGCTCTTTAAGTGTGTATAAGCACAAGCCGCCCGAAACACTTTCCATTTTTTGCCGAAATAAATTGCAAGGGGTATGTATTCCTTACCGTTTCCTCGATTTTCTATAATCGCCTGTAACTTTCGAAACACCGATCGAACCCTACGATAATCATACATTTTCTTGAAGCTGTCGACGCGTACCTTGAGATAGGACTATCAGCGACAGCCCATCTTTAAAAAAAATATTGTTTCAGTGGTAGTGGTCGACCAAGGCTCTTCCTCGATTAATCAAGTTATTGGTTTATTGGCTATAACTTCGAAAATAATGCACTTAGAAAGCTCTGCCTTCGATTTTTGTGATCCTATTTCCATCCTCTTTAAGCATGTATAAGCACAAGTCGACCGAAACACTTTCCATTTTTTGCCGAAATAAATTGCAAGGGGTATGTATTCCTTACCGTTTCCTTGATTTTCTATAATCGCCTGTAACTTTCGAAACACCGATCGAAACCTATGATAATCATACATCTTCTTGAAGCTGTCGACGCGTACCTTAAGATAGGACTATCAGCGACAGCTCATCTTTAAAAAAAAATATTGTTTCAGTTGTAGTGGTCGACCAAGGCTCTTCTTCGATTAATCAAGCCGTTGGTTTTTTGGCTGTAACTTCGAAAATAATGCACTTAGGAGGCTCTGCCTGCGATATTTGTGATGCCCGTTCCATCCTCTTTAAGGGTGTATAAGCACAAGTCGATCGAAAAACTTTCCATTTTTTGCCGACATAAATTGCAAGGGGTTTGTATTCCTTACCGTTTCCTCGATTTTCTATAATCGCCCGTAACTTTCGAAACACCGATCGAAGCCTATGCTAATCATACATTTTCTTGAAGTTGTCGACGCGTACCTTGTGATAGGACTATCAGCGACAGCCCATCTTTAAAAAAAATGTTGTTTCAGTAGTAGGGTCGACCAAGGCTTTTCCTCGATTAATCAAGTTATTGGTTTTTTGGCTATAACTTCGAAAATAATGCACTTAGAAGGCTCTGCCTGCGATTTTTGTGATCCTCGTTTCATCCGCTTTAAGCGCGTTAAAGTAAAAGTCGACCGAAACACTTTCCATTATTTGCCGAAATATATTGCAATGGGTATGTATTCCTTACCGTTTCCTTGATTTTCTATAATCGCCTGTAACTTTCGAAACACCGATCGAAACCTATGATAATCATACATCTTCTTGAAGCTGTCGACGCGTACCTTAAGATAGGACTATCAGCGACAGCTCATCTTTAAAAAAAAATATTGTTTCAGTTGTAGTGGTCGACCAAGGCTTTTCCTCGATTAATCAAGTCTTTGGTTTTTTGGCTGTAACTTCGAAAATAATGCACTTAGAAGGCTCTGCCTGCGATTTTTGTGATCCTCGTTCCATCCTCTTTAAGCATGTATAAGCACAAGTCGACCGAAACACTTTCCATTTTTTGCCGAAATAAATTGCAAGGGGTATGTATTCCTTACCGTTTCCTTGATTTTCTATAATCGCCTGTAACTTTCGAAACACCGATCGAACCCCACGATAATCATACATTTTCTTGAAGCTTTCGACGCGTACCTTAAGATAGGATGATCAGCGAAAGCCCATCTTTAAAAAAAATTGTTCAGTTGTACTGGTCCACCAAGGATCTTCCTCGATTAATCAAGCCTTTGGTTTTTTGGCTGTAACTTCGAAAATAATGCACTTAGGAGGCTCTGCCTGCGATTTTTGTGATCCTATTTCCATCCTCTTTAAGCACGTATAAGCACAAGTCGACCGAAACACTTTCCATTTTTTGCCGAAATAAATTGCAAGGGGTATGTATTCCTTACCGTTTCCTTGATTTTCTATAATCGCCTGTAACGTTCGAAACACCGATCGAAACCTATGATAATCATACATCTTCTTGAAGCTGTCGACGCGTACCTTAAGATAGGACTATCAGCGACAGCTCATCTTTAAAAAAAAATATTGTTTCTGTTGTAGTGGTCGACCAAGGCTCTTCTTCGATTAATCAAGCCGTTGGTTTTTTGGCTGTAACTTCGAAAATAATGCACTTAGGAGGCTCTGCCTGCGATTTTTGTGATGCCCGTTCCATCCTCTTTAAGCGTGTATAAGCACAAGTCGATCGAAAAACTTTCCATTTTTTGCCGAAATAAATTGCAAGGGGTATGTATTCCTTACCGTTTCCTTGATTTTCTATAATCGCCTGTAACTTTCGAAACACCGATCGAACCCTACGATAATCATACATTTTCTTGAAGCTCTCGACGCGTACCTTAAGATAGGATGATCAGCGAAAGCCCATCTTTAAAAATAAATATTGTTTCAGTAGTAGTGTTCGACCAAGGCTCTTCTTCGATTAATCAAGTCTTTGGTTTTTTGGCTGTAACTTCGAAAATAATGCAATTACAAGGCACTGCCTGCGATTTTTGTGATGCCCTGTCCATCCTCTTTACGCCTGTATAAGCACAAGTCGACCGAAACACTTTCCATTTTTTGCCGAAATAAATTGCAAGGGGTATGTATTCCTTACCGTTTCCTTGATTTTCTATTATCGTCTGTAACGTTCGAAACACCGATCGAAACCTATGATAATCATACATCTTCTTGAAGCTGTCGACGCGTACCTTAAGATAGGACTATCAGCGACAGCTCATCTTTAAAAAAGAATATTGTTTCAGTTGTAGTGGTCGACCAAGGCTCTTCTTCGATTAATCAAGCCGTTGGTTTTTTGGCTGTAACTTCGAAAATAATGCACTTAGGAGGCTCTGCCTGCGATTTTTGTGATGCCCGTTCCATCCTCTTTAAGCCTGTATAAGCACAAGTCGATCGAAAAACTTTCCATTTTTTGCCGAAATAAATTGCAAGGGGTTTGTATTCCTTACCGTTTCCTCGATTTTCTATAATCATCCGTAACTTTCGAAACACCGATCGAAACCTATGCTAATCATACATTTTCTTGAAGTTGTCGACGCGTACCATGTGATAGGACTAACAGCGACAGCCCAACTTTAAAAAAAATATTGTTTCAGTAGTAGTGGTCGACCAAGGCTCTTCCTCGATTAATCAAGTTATTGGTTTTTTGGCTATAACTTCGAAAATAATGCACTTAGAAAGCTCTGCCTGCATTTTTGTGATCCTCTTTCCATCCTCTTTAAGCATGTATAAGCACAAGTCGACCGAAACACTTTCCTTTTTTTGCCGAAATAAATTGCAAGGGGTATTTATTCCTTACCGTTTCCTTGATTTTCTATAATCGCTTGTAACTTTCGAAACACCGATCAAAACCTATGATAATCATACATTTTCTTGAAGCTCTCGACGCGTACCTTATGTTAGGATGATCAGCGAAAGCCCATCTTTAAAAAAAATTGTTTCAGTTGTACTGGTCGACCAAGGCTCTTCCTCGATTAATCAAGTCTTTGGTTTTTTGGCTATAACTTCGAAAATAATGCACTTAGAAAGCTCTGCCTGCGATTTTTGTGCACCTCTTTCCATCCTTTTTAAGCATGTATAAGCACAAGTCGACCGAAACACTTTCCATTTTTTGCCGAAATAAATTGCAAGGGGTATGTATTCCTTACCGTTTCCTTGATTTTCTATAATCGCTTGTAACTTTCGAAACATTGATCGAAACCTATGATAATCATACATTTTCTTGAAGCTCTCGACGCGCACCTTAAGTTGGGATGATCAGCGAAAGCCCATCTTTAAAAAAAAATTGTTTCAGTTGTACTGGTCGACCAAGGCTCTTCCTCGATTAATCAAGCGTTTGGTTTTTTGGCTGTAACTTCGAAAATAATTCACTTAGGAGGCTCTGCCTGCGATTTTTGTGATCCTCTTTCCATGCTCTTTAAGTGTGTATAAGCACAAGCCGCCCGAAACACTTTCCATTTTTTGCCGAAATAAATTGCAAGGGGTATGTATTCCTTACCGTTTCCTCGATTTTCTATAAT
The DNA here is from genome assembly GCA_914767735.1 of Anoplius nigerrimus. NCBI lineage: Eukaryota > Metazoa > Arthropoda > Insecta > Hymenoptera > Pompilidae > Anoplius > Anoplius nigerrimus. The sequence goes on from CAJZBX010000128.1 coordinate 23,579, forward strand.
CGCCTGTAACTTTCGAAACACCGATCGAACCCTACGATAATCATACATTTTCTTGAAGCTGTCGACGCGTACCTTGAGATAGGACTATCAGCGACAGCCCATCTTTAAAAAAAATATTGTTTCAGTGGTAGTGGTCGACCAAGGCTCTTCCTCGATTAATCAAGTTATTGGTTTATTGGCTATAACTTCGAAAATAATGCACTTAGAAAGCTCTGCCTGCGATTTTTGTGATCCTATTTCCATCCTCTTTAAGCATGTATAAGCACAAGTCGACCGAAACACTTTCCATTTTTTGCCGAAATAAATTGCAAGGGGTATGTATTCCTTACCGTTTCCTTGATTTTCTATAATCGCCTATAACTTTCGAAACACCGATCGAACCCTACGATAATCATACATTTTCTTGAAGCTCTCGACGCGTACCTTAAGATAGGACTACCAGCGAAAGCCCATCTTAAAAAAAAAATGTTTTCAGTTGTAGTGGTCGACCAAGGCTCTTCTTCGATTAATCAAGCCGTTGGTTTTTTGGCTGTAACTTCGAAAATAATGCACTTAGGAGGCTCTGCCTGCGATTTTTGTGATGCCCTTTCCATCCTCTTTAAGCGTGTATAAGCACAAGTCGATCGAAAAACTTTCCATTTTTTGCCGACATAAATTGCAAGGGGTTTGTATTCCTTACCGTTTCCTCGATTTTCTATAATCGCCCGTAACTTTCGAAACACCGATCGAAACCTATGATAATCATACATCTTCTTGAAGCTGTCGACGCGTACCTTAAGGGGTCCCGGTGGTCTAGAATTTTCGAAATATCGATTTTTTTTTTTTTATATATTTCGAAAGTATACTATTTTGAGAATACACTGTGAAATTTTTGTAAGGATATTTGCAATATCCTTGCATCTACAGCCGTTTTAGCAGATAGAGAGCGGTCCGCTCGCTCCGTCAATGGATGCATTTTTCGTAGCGTGGCAGTTCTTCCGAGTGTCACCAAGAGTAACGTTTATTTGTTGTTAACCTGAATTCATGGAGACTACAATAACAGGAGTACGAACGCCTATTTATGAAGAATTGACAGCAAATAATTTATTGGAAAGGTGTACTGGCAGTAACACTCAAAACAACGATGAAAGTTTCAACTCATGTGTGTGGCAACTAACGCCAAAACACCAGTTTGTTGCCAAAAAGATGATTGATGTGGCCACTCATATTGCTGCCTGTACGTTCAATGAAGGATTTGCAGCTTTGTTAAAAATTATGGAGACCATGGGCATCATCAACGGGCCACAAGCAGAGCAACTCGCACGAGATCGTGACGCGCGGCGAATATATACAGCCAACCGTCGAAGCACAGATAATTCTAAGGAAGCTCGAACAGCTCGAAAAAATCAAAGGAAGGAAGAAGCCGAGGAGTACGAGCATTCAGAAGGGATTTTATATGGTGCTGGAATCGCTGATTAACTGCATGTATTTAAATTTCTCAAATCTCTGAAAATATCTACACCTAAAACTTTAAACTCATTTATCTCGAAACTAGTTTTCTCGGCATGGTGTTATAGAAAAAAAAAGAACTATTCAACCGAATCACCTGAAATTTGAATATGTTATTCACAACATGACTGGCTATCGTCGGAACTAGAATCATTTTTTTATTCCAATAATTTCGTATTTTTTTAACTAAATAACTGGTAAAAAATACCCGATTTTTAGAACTTTGCTTTCAAGAGCGCGCCATTTTGTCAATTTTCAATTTTTCTTTTTTGTTTTAGTCCCGACCATAACTGCACTCATACTGAGTAATAATTTTTTTGGTTTTCATTTCTCAGATAAATAGAAGAGCCATAATGATTATCACCGTCCAGGTACGATTTTTCGGGAGGGTCAACTTCAGCAGCATTTTTACAATACTACAAAATTTTTTTAAATTTCAAAAAAATTATTTTTGCATTTAAAACTAATGTAATAATAAGCCTAAAAAGTTTAAGTATCGTTTTTCTTTTTTTTTATGATAAAAAAAATTCCGCAATATACCTAACATTTTCGAGCTGTAGACCACCGGGACCCCTTAAGATAGGATGATCAGCGAAAGCCCATCTTTAAAAAAAAATTGTTTCAGTTGTACTGGTCGACCAAGGCTCTTCCTCGATTAATCAAGCGTTTGGTTTTTTGGCTGTAGCTTCGAAAATAATGCAGTTAGGAGGCTCTGCCTGCGATTTTTGCGATCCTCTTTCCATCCTCTTTAAGCATTTAAAAGCACAAGTCGACCAAAACACTTTCCATTTGTTGCCGAAATAAATTGCAAGGGGTATGTATTCCTTACCGTTTCCTTGATTTTCTATAATCGCCTGTAACTTTCGAAACACCGATCGAACCCTACGATAATCATACATTTTCTTGATGCTCTCGACGCGTACCTTAAGATAGGACTACCAGCGAAAGCCCATCTTAAAAAAAAAATGGTTTCAGTTGTAGTGGTCGACCAAGGCTCTTCTTCGATTAATCAAGCCGTTGGTTTTTTGGCTGTAACTTCGAAAATAATGCACTTAGGAGGCTCTGCCTGCGATTTTTGTGATGCCCTTTCCATCCTCTTTAAGCGTGTATAAGCACAAGTCGATCGAAAAACTTTCCATTTTTTGCCGAAATAAATTGCAAGGGGTTTGTATTCCTTACCGTTTCCTCGATTTTCTATAATCGCCCGTAACTTTCGAAACACCGATCGAAACCTATGCTAATCATACATTTTCTTGAAGTTGTCGACGCGTACCTTGTGATAGGACTATCAGCGACAGCCCATCTTTAAAAAAAATGTTGTTTCAGTAGTATTGGTCGACCAAGGCTTTTCCTCGATTAATCAAGTTATTGGTTTTTTGGCTATAACTTCGAAAATAATGCACTTAGAAGGCTCTGCCTGCGATTTTTGTGATCCTCGTTTCATCCGCTTTAAGCGCGTTAAAGTACAAGTCGACCGAAACACTTTCCATTATTTGCCGAAATATATTGCAATGGGTATGTATTCCTTACCGTTTCCTTGATTTTCTTTAATCGCCTGTAACTTTCGAAACACCGATCGAAACCTATGATAATCATACATTTTCTTGAAGCTTTCGACGCGTACCTTAAGATAGGATGATCAGCGAAAGCCCATCTTTAAAAAAAATTGTTTCAGTTGTACTGGTCGACCAAGGATCTTCCTCGATTATTCAAGCCTTTGGTTTTTTGGCTGTAACTTCGAAAATAATGCACTTAGGAGGCTCTGCCTGCGATTTTTGTGATCCTATTTCCATCCTCTTTAAGCATGTATAAGCACAAGTCGACCGAAACACTTTCCATTTTTTGCCGAAATAAATTGCAAGGGGTATGTATTCCTTACCGTTTCCTTGATTTTCTATAATCGCCTGTAACTTTCGAAACACCGATCGAAACCTATGATAATCATACATCTTCTTGAAGCTGTCGACGCGTACCTTAAGATAGGACTATCAGCGACAGCTCATCTTTAAAAAAAAATATTGTTTCAGTTGTAGTGGTCGACCAAGGCTTTTCCTCGATTAATCAAGTCTTTGGTTTTTTGGCTGTAACTTCGAAAATAATGCACTTAGAAGGCTCTGCCTGCGATTTTTGTGATCCTCGTTCCATCCGCTTTAAGCGCGTTAAAGTACAAGTCGACCGAAACACTTTCCATTATTTGCCGAAATATATTGCAATGGGCATGTATTCCTTACCGTTTCCTTGATTTTCTTTAATCGCCTGTAACTTTCGAAACACCGATCGAAACCTATGATAATCATACATTTTCTTGAAGCTTTCGACGCGTACCTTAAGATAGGATGATCAGCGAAAGCCCATCTTTAAAAAAAATTGTTCAGTTGTACTGGTCCACCAAGGATCTTCCTCGATTAATCAAGCCTTTGGTTTTTTGGCTGTAACTTCGAAAATAATGCACTTAGGAGGCTCTGCCTGCGATTTTTGTGATCCTATTTCCATCCTCTTTAAGCACGTATAAGCACAAGTCGACCGAAACACTTTCCATTTTTTGCCGAAATAAATTGCAAGGGGTATGTATTCCTTACCGTTTCCTTGATTTTCTATAATCGCCTGTAACGTTCGAAACACCGATCGAAACCTATGATAATCATACATCTTCTTGCAGCTGTCGACGCGTACCTTAAGATAGGACTATCAGCGACAGCTCATCTTTAAAAAAAAATATTGTTTCTGTTGTAGTGGTCGACCAAGGCTCTTCTTCGATTAATCAAGCCGTTGGTTTTTTGGCTGTAACTTCGAAAATAATGCACTTAGGAGGCTCTGCCTGCGATTTTTGTGATGCCCGTTCCATCCTCTTTAAGCGTGTATAAGCACAAGTCGATCGAAAAACTTTCCATTTTTTGCCGAAATAAATTGCAAGGGGTATGTATTCCTTACCGTTTCCTTGATTTTCTATAATCGCCTGTAACTTTCGAAACACCGATCGAACCCTACGATAATCATACATTTTCTTGAAGCTCTCGACGCGTACCTTAAGATAGGATGATCAGCGAAAGCCCATCTTTAAAAATAAATATTGTTTCAGTAGTAGTGTTCGACCAAGGCTCTTCTTCGATTAATCAAGTCTTTGGTTTTTTGGCTGTAACTTCGAAAATAATGCAATTACAAGGCACTGCCTGCGATTTTTGTGATGCCCTGTCCATCCTCTTTACGCCTGTATAAGCACAAGTCGACCGAAACACTTTCCATTTTTTGCCGAAATAAATTGCAAGGGGTATGTATTCCTTACCGTTTCCTTGATTTTCTATTATCGTCTGTAACGTTCGAAACACCGATCGAAACCTATGATAATCATACATCTTCTTGAAGCTGTCGACGCGTACCTTAAGATAGGACTATCAGCGACAGCTCATCTTTAAAAAAGAATATTGTTTCAGTTGTAGTGGTCGACCAAGGCTCTTCTTCGATTAATCAAGCCGTTGGTTTTTTGGCTGTAACTTCGAAAATAATGCACTTAGGAGGCTCTGCCTGCGATTTTTGTGATGCCCGTTCCATCCTCTTTAAGCGTGTATAAGCACAAGTCGATCGAAAAACTTTCCATTTTTTGCCGAAATAAATTGCAAGGGGTTTGTATTCCTTACCGTTTCCTCGATTTTCTATAATCATCCGTAACTTTCGAAACACCGATCGAAACCTATGCTAATCATACATTTTCTTGAAGCTCTCGACGCGTACCTTAAGATAGGATGATCAGCGAAAGCCCATCTTTAAAAATAAATATTGTTTCAGTAGTAGTGGTCGACCAAGGCTCTTCCTCGATTAATCAAGTTATTGGTTTTTTGGCTATAACTTCGAAAATAATGCACTTAGAAAGCTCTGCCTGCATTTTTGTGATCCTCTTTCCATCCTCTTTAAGCATGTATAAGCACAAGTCGACCGAAACACTTTCCTTTTTTTGCCGAAATAAATTGCAAGGGGTATTTATTCCTTACCGTTTCCTTGATTTTCTATAATCGCTTGTAACTTTCGAAACACCGATCAAAACCTATGATAATCATACATTTTCTTGAAGCTCTCGACGCGTACCTTAAGTTAGGATGATCAGCGAAAGCCCATCTTTAAAAAAAATTGTTTCAGTTGTACTGGTCGACCAAGGCTCTTCCTCGATTAATCAAGTCTTTGGTTTTTTGGCAATAACTTCGAAAATAATGCACTTAGAAAGCTCTGCCTGCGATTTTTGTGTACCTCTTTCCATCCTTTTTAAGCATGTATAAGCACAAGTCGACCGAAACACTTTCCATTCTTTGCCGAAATAAATTGCAAGGGGTATGTATTCCTTACCGTTTCCTTGATTTTCTATAATCGCTTGTAACTTTCGAAACATTGATCGAAACCTATGATAATCATACATTTTCTTGAAGCTCTCGACGCGCACCTTAAGTTGGGATGATCAGCGAAAGCCCATCTTTAAAAAAAAATTGTTTCAGTTGTACTGGTCGACCAAGGCTCTTCCTCGATTAATCAAGCGTTTGGTTTTTTGGCTGTAACTTCGAAAATAATTCACTTAGGAGGCTCTGCCTGCGATTTTTGTGATCCTCTTTCCATGCTCTTTAAGTGTGTATAAGCACAAGCCGCCCGAAACACTTTCCATTTTTTGCCGAAATAAATTGCAAGGGGTATGTATTCCTTACTGTTTCCTCGATTTTCTATAATCGCCCGTAACTTTCGAAACACCGATCGAAACCTATGCTAATCATACATTTTCTTGAAGCTGTCGACGCGTACCTTGTGATAGGACTAACAGCGACAGCCCATCTTTAAAAAAAATATTGTTTCAGTAGTAGTGGTCGACCAAGGCTCTCCCTCGATTAATCAAGTTATTGGTTTTTTGGCTATAACTTCGAAAATAATGCACTTAGAAAGCTCTGCCTGCGATTTTTGTGATCCTCTTTCCATCCTCTTTAAGCATGTATAAGCACAAGTCGACCGAAACACTTTCCATTTTTTGCCGAAATAAATTGCAAGGGGTATTTATTCCTTACCGTTTCCTCGATTTTCTTTAATCGCCTGTAACTTTCGAAAAACCGATCGAAACCTATGATAATCATACATCTTCTTGAAGCTCTCGACGCGTACCTTAAGATAGGACTATCAGCGACAGCTCATCTTTAAAAAAAAATATTGTTTCAGTTGTAGTGGTCGACCAAGGCTCTTCTTCGATTAATCAAGCCGTTGGTTTTTTTGCTGTAACTTCGAAAATAATGCACTTAGGAGGCTCTGCCTGCGATATTTGTGATGCCCGTTCCATCCTGTTTAAGCGTGTATAAGCACAAGTCGATCGAAAAACTTTCCATTCTTTACCGACATAAATTGCAAGGGGTTTGTATTCCTTACCGTTTCCTCGATTTTCTATAATCGCCCGTAACTTTCGAAACACCGATCGAAACCTATGCTAATCATACATTTTCTTGAAGTTGTCGACGCGTACCTTGTGATAGGACTATCAGCGACAGCCCATCTTTAAAAAAAATGTTGTTTCAGTAGTAGTGGTCGACCAAGGCTTTTCCTCGATTAATCAAGTTATTGGTTTTTTGGCTATAACTTCGAAAATAATGCACTTAGGAGGCTCTGCCTGCGATTTTTGTGATCCTATTTCCATCCTCTTTAAGCATGTATAAGCACAAGTCGACCGAAACACTTTCCATTTTTTGCCGAAATAAATTGCAAGGGGTATGTATTCCTTACCGTTTCCTTGATTTTCTAAAATCGCTAGTAACTTTCGAAACACCGATCAAAACCTATGATAATCATACATTTTCTTGAAGCTCTCGACGCGTACCTTAAGTTAGGATGATCAGCGAAAGCCCATCTTTAAAAAAAAATTGTTTCAGTTGTACTGGTCGACCAAGGCTCTTCCTCGTTTAATGAAGTCTTTGGTATTTTGGCTATAACTTCGAAAATAATGCACTTAGAAAGCTCTGCCTGCGATTTTTGTGTACCTCTTTCCATCCTCTTTAAGCATGTATAAGCACAAGTCGACCGAAACACTTTCCATTTTTTGCCGAAATAAATTGCAAGGGGTATGTATTCCTTACCGTGTCCTCGATTTTCTTTAATCGCGTGTAACTTTCGAAACACCGATCGAAACCTATGATAATCATACATCTTCTTGAAGCTGTCGACGCGTACCTTAAGATAGGACTATCAGCGACAGCTCATCTTTAAAAAAAAATATTGTTTCAGTTGTAGTGGTCGACCAAGGCTCTTCCTCGTTTAATGAAGTCTTTGGTTTTTTGGCTATAACTTCGAAAATAATGCACTTAGAAGGCTCTGCCTGCGATTTTTGTGATCCTCGTTCCATCCGCTTTAAGCGCGTTAAAGTACACGTCGTCCGAAACACTTTCCATTATTTGCCGAAATATATTGCAATGGGTATGTATTCCTAATCGCCTGTAACTTTCGAAACACCGATCGAAACCTATGATAATCATACATCTTCTTGAAGCTGTCGACGCGTACCTTAAGATAGGACTATCAGCGACAGCTCATCTTTAAAAAAAAATATTGTTTCAGTTGTAGTGGTCGACCAAGGCTCTTCCTCGTTTAATGAAGTCTTTGGTTTTTTGGCTATAACTTCGAAAATAATGTACTTAGAAGGCTCTGCCTGCGATTTTTGTGATCCTCGTTCCATCCGCTTTAAGCGCGTTAAAGTACAAGTCGACCGAAACACTTTCCATTTTTTGCCGAAATAAATTGCAAGGGGTATGTATTCCTTACCGTTTCCTCGATTTTCTTTAATCGCGTGTAACTTTCGAAACACCGATCGAAACCTATGATAATCATACATCTTCTTGAAGCTGTCGACGCGTACCTTAAGATAGGACTATCAGCGACAGCTCATCTTTAAAAAAAAATATTGTTTCAGTTGTAGTGGTCGACCAAGGCTCTTCCTCGTTTAATGAAGTCTTTGGTTTTTTGGCTATAACTTCGAAAATAATGCACTTAGAAGGCTCTGCCTGCGATTTTTGTGATCCTCGTTCCATCCGCTTTAAGCGCGTTAAAGTACAAGTCGACCGAAACACTTTCCATTATTTGCCGAAATATATTGCAATGGGTATGTATTCCTTACCGTTTCCTTGATTTTCTTTAATCGCCTGTAACTTTCGAAACACCGATCGAAACCTATGATAATCATACATCTTCTTGAAGCTGTCGACGCGTACCTTAAGATAGGACTATCAGCGACAGCTCATCTTTAAAAAAAAATATTGTTTCAGTTGTAGTGGTCGACCAAGGCTCTTCCTCGTTTAATGAAGTCTTTGGTTTTTTGGCTATAACTTCGAAAATAATGCACTTAGAAGGCTCTGCCTGCGATTTTTGTGATCCTCGTTCCATCCGCTTTAAGCGCGTTAAAGTACAAGTCGACCGAAACACTTTCCATTATTTGCCGAAATATATTGCAATGGGTATGTATTCCTTACCGTTTCCTTGATTTTCTTTAATCGCCTGTAACTTTCGAAACACCGATCGAAACCTATGATAATCATACATTTTCTTGAAGCTTTCGACGCGTACCTTAAGATAGGATGATCAGCGAAAGCCCATCTTTAAAAAAAATTGTTTCAGTTGTACTGGTCGACCAAGGATCTTCCTCGATTATTCAAGCCTTTGGTTTTTTGGCTGTAACTTCGAAAATAATGCACTTAGGAGGCTCTGCCTGCGATTTTTGTGATCCTATTTCCATCCTCTTTAAGCATGTATAAGCACAAGTCGACCGAAACACTTTCCATTTTTTGCCGAAATAAATTGCAAGGGGTATGTATTCCTTACCGTTTCCTTGATTTTCTATAATCGCCTGTAACTTTCGAAACACCGATCGAACCCCACGATAATCATACATTTTCTTGAAGCTTTCGACGCGTACCTTAAGATAGGATGATCAGCGAAAGCCCATCTTTAAAAAAAATTGTTCAGTTGTACTGGTCCACCAAGGATCTTCCTCGATTAATCAAGCCTTTGGTTTTTTGGCTGTAACTTCGAAAATAATGCACTTAGGAGGCTCTGCCTGCGATTTTTGTGATCCTATTTCCATCCTCTTTAAGCACGTATAAGCACAAGTCGACCGAAACACTTTCCATTTTTTGCCGAAATAAATTGCAAGGGGTATGTATTCCTTACCGTTTCCTTGATTTTCTATAATCGCCTGTAACGTTCGAAACACCGATCGAAACCTATGATAATCATACATCTTCTTGAAGCTGTCGACGCGTACCTTAAGATAGGACTATCAGCGACAGCTCATCTTTAAAAAAAAATATTGTTTCTGTTGTAGTGGTCGACCAAGGCTCTTCTTCGATTAATCAAGCCGTTGGTTTTTTGGCTGTAACTTCGAAAATAATGCACTTAGGAGGCTCTGCCTGCGATTTTTGTGATGCCCGTTCCATCCTCTTTAAGCGTGTATAAGCACAAGTCGATCGAAAAACTTTCCATTTTTTGCCGAAATAAATTGCAAGGGGTATGTATTCCTTACCGTTTCCTTGATTTTCTATAATCGCCTGTAACTTTCGAAACACCGATCGAACCCTACGATAATCATACATTTTCTTGAAGCTCTCGACGCGTACCTTAAGATAGGATGATCAGCGAAAGCTCATCTTTAGAAAAAATATTGTTTCAGTAGTAGTGTTCGACCAAGGCTCTTCTTCGATTAATCAAGTCTTTGGTTTTTTGGCTGTAACTTCGAAAATAATGCAATTACAAGGCACTGCCTGCGATTTTTGTGATGCCCTGTCCATCCTCTTTACGCCTGTATAAGCACAAGTCGACCGAAACACTTTCCATTTTTTGCCGAAATAAATTGCAAGGGGTATGTATTCCTTACCGTTTCCTTGATTTTCTATTATCGTCTGTAACGTTCGAAACACCGATCGAAACCTATGATAATCATACATCTTCTTGAAGCTGTCGACGCGTACCTTAAGATAGGACTATCAGCGACAGCTCATCTTTAAAAAAGAATATTGTTTCAGTTGTAGTGGTCGACCAAGGCTCTTCTTCGATTAATCAAGCCGTTGGTTTTTTGGCTGTAACTTCGAAAATAATGCACTTAGGAGGCTCTGCCTGCGATTTTTGTGATGCCCGTTCCATCCTCTTTAAGCCTGTATAAGCACAAGTCGATCGAAAAACTTTCCATTTTTTGCCGAAATAAATTGCAAGGGGTTTGTATTCCTTACCGTTTCCTCGATTTTCTATAATCATCCGTAACTTTCGAAACACCGATCGAAACCTATGCTAATCATACATTTTCTTGAAGTTGTCGACGCGTACCATGTGATAGGACTAACAGCGACAGCCCAACTTTAAAAAAAATATTGTTTCAGTAGTAGTGGTCGACCAAGGCTCTTCCTCGATTAATCAAGTTATTGGTTTTTTGGCTATAACTTCGAAAATAATGCACTTAGAAAGCTCTGCCTGCATTTTTGTGATCCTCTTTCCATCCTCTTTAAGCATGTATAAGCACAAGTCGACCGAAACACTTTCCTTTTTTTGCCGAAATAAATTGCAAGGGGTATTTATTCCTTACCGTTTCCTTGATTTTCTATAATCGCTTGTAACTTTCGAAACACCGATCAAAACCTATGATAATCATACATTTTCTTGAAGCTCTCGACGCGTACCTTATGTTAGGATGATCAGCGAAAGCCCATCTTTAAAAAAAATTGTTTCAGTTGTACTGGTCGACCAAGGCTCTTCCTCGATTAATCAAGTCTTTGGTTTTTTGGCTATAACTTCGAAAATAATGCACTTAGAAAGCTCTGCCTGCGATTTTTGTGCACCTCTTTCCATCCTTTTTAAGCATGTATAAGCACAAGTCGACCGAAACACTTTCCATTTTTTGCCGAAATAAATTGCAAGGGGTATGTATTCCTTACCGTTTCCTTGATTTTCTATAATCGCTTGTAACTTTCGAAACATTGATCGAAACCTATGATAATCATACATTTTCTTGAAGCTCTCGACGCGCACCTTAAGTTGGGATGATCAGCGAAAGCCCATCTTTAAAAAAAAATTGTTTCAATTGTACTGGTCGACCAAGGCTCTTCCTCGATTAATCAAGCGTTTGGTTTTTTGGCTGTAACTTCGAAAATAATTCACTTAGGAGGCTCTGCCTGCGATTTTTGTGATCCTCTTTCCATGCTCTTTAAGTGTGTATAAGCACAAGCCGCCCGAAACACTTTCCATTTTTTGCCGAAATAAATTGCAAGGGGTATGTATTCCTTACCGTTTCCTCGATTTTCTATAATCGCCTGTAACTTTCGAAACACCGATCGAACCCTACGATAATCATACATTTTCTTGAAGCTGTCGACGCGTACCTTGAGATAGGACTATCAGCGACAGCCCATCTTTAAAAAAAATATTGTTTCAGTGGTAGTGGTCGACCAAGGCTCTTCCTCGATTAATCAAGTTATTGGTTTATTGGCTATAACTTCGAAAATAATGCACTTAGAAAGCTCTGCCTGCGATTTTTGTGATCCTATTTCCATCCTCTTTAAGCATGTATAAGCACAAGTCGACCGAAACACTTTCCATTTTTTGCCGAAATAAATTGCAAGGGGTATGTATTCCTTACCGTTTCCTTGATTTTCTATAATCGCCTATAACTTTCGAAACACCGATCGAACCCTACGATAATCATACATTTTCTTGAAGCTCTCGACGCGTACCTTAAGATAGGACTACCAGCGAAAGCCCATCTTAAAAAAAAAATGTTTTCAGTTGTAGTGGTCGACCAAGGCTCTTCTTCGATTAATCAAGCCGTTGGTTTTTTGGCTGTAACTTCGAAAATAATGCACTTAGGAGGCTCTGCCTGCGATTTTTGTGATGCCCTTTCCATCCTCTTTAAGCGTGTATAAGCACAAGTCGATCGAAAAACTTTCCATTTTTTGCCGACATAAATTGCAAGGGGTTTGTATTCCTTACCGTTTCCTCGATTTTCTATAATCGCCCGTAACTTTCGAAACACCGATCGAAACCTATGATAATCATACATCTTCTTGAAGCTGTCGACGCGTACCTTAAGATAGGACTATCAGCGACAGCTCATCTTTAAAAAAAAATATTGTTTCAGTTGTAGTGGTCGACCAAGGCTTTTCCTCGATTAATCAAGTCTTTGGTTTTTTGGCTGTAACTTCGAAAATAATGCACTTAGAAGGCTCTGCCTGCGATTTTTGTGATCCTCGTTCCATCCGCTTTAAGCACGTTAAAGTATAAGTCGACCGAAACACTTTCCATTATTTGCCGAAATATATTGCAATGGGTATGTATTCCTTACCGTTTCCTTGATTTTCTTTAATCGCCTGTGACTTTCGAAACACCGATCGAAACCTATGATAATCATACATTTTCTTGAAGCTTTCGACGCGTACCTTAAGATAGGATGATCAGCGAAAGCCCATCTTTAAAAAAAATTGTTTCAGTTGTACTGGTCCACCAAGGATCTTCCTCGATTAATCAAGCCTTTGGTTTTTTGGCTGTAACTTCGAAAATAATGCACTTAGGAGGCTCTGCCTGCGATTTTTGTGATCCCATTTCCATCCTCTTTAAGCACGTATAAGCACAAGTCGACCGAAACACTTTCCATTTTTTGCCGAAATAAATTGCAAGGGGTATGTATTCCTTACCGTTTCCTTGATTTTCTATAATCGCCTGCAACGTTCGAAACACCGATCGAAACCTATGATAATCATACATCTTCTTGAAGCTGTCGACGCGTACCTTAAGATAGGATGATCAGCGAAAGCCCATCTTTAAAAAAAAATTGTTTCAGTTGTACTGGTCGACCAAGGCTCTTCCTCGATTAATCAAGCGTTTGGTTTTTTTGGCTGTAGCTTCGAAAATAATGCAGTTAGGAGGCTCTGCCTGCGATTTTTGCGATCCTCTTTCCATCCTCTTTAAGCATTTAAAAGCACAAGTCGACCAAAACACTTTCCATTTGTTGCCGAAATAAATTGCAAGGGGTATGTATTCCTTACCGTTTCCTTGATTTTCTATAATCGCCTGTAACTTTCGAAACACCGATCGAACCCTACGATAATCATACATTTTCTTGATGCTCTCGACGCGTACCTTAAGATAGGACTACCAGCGAAAGCCCATCTTAAAAAAAAAATGGTTTCAGTTGTAGTGGTCGACCAAGGCTCTTCTTCGATTAATCAAGCCGTTGGTTTTTTGGCTGTAACTTCGAAAATAATGCACTTAGGAGGCTCTGCCTGCGATTTTTGTGATGCCCTTTCCATCCTCTTTAAGCGTGTATAAGCACAAGTCGATCGAAAAACTTTCCATTTTTTGCCGAAATAAATTGCAAGGGGTTTGTATTCCTTACCGTTTCCTCGATTTTCTATAATCGCCCGTAACTTTCGAAACACCGATCGAAACCTATGCTAATCATACATTTTCTTGAAGTTGTCGACGCGTACCTTGTGATAGGACTATCAGCGACAGCCCATCTTTAAAAAAAATGTTGTTTCAGTAGTATTGGTCGACCAAGGCTTTTCCTCGATTAATCAAGTTATTGGTTTTTTGGCTATAACTTCGAAAATAATGCACTTAGAAGGCTCTGCCTGCGATTTTTGTGATCCTCGTTTCATCCGCTTTAAGCGCGTTAAAGTACAAGTCGACCGAAACACTTTCCATTATTTGCCGAAATATATTGCAATGGGTATGTATTCCTTACCGTTTCCTTGATTTTCTTTAATCGCCTGTAACTTTCGAAACACCGATCGAAACCTATGATAATCATACATTTTCTTGAAGCTTTCGACGCGTACCTTAAGATAGGATGATCAGCGAAAGCCCATCTTTAAAAAAAATTGTTTCAGTTGTACTGGTCGACCAAGGATCTTCCTCGATTATTCAAGCCTTTGGTTTTTTGGCTGTAACTTCGAAAATAATGCACTTAGGAGGCTCTGCCTGCGATTTTTGTGATCCTATTTCCATCCTCTTTAAGCATGTATAAGCACAAGTCGACCGAAACACTTTCCATTTTTTGCCGAAATAAATTGCAAGGGGTATGTATTCCTTACCGTTTCCTTGATTTTCTATAATCGCCTGTAACTTTCGAAACACCGATCGAAACCTATGATAATCATACATCTTCTTGAAGCTGTCGACGCGTACCTTAAGATAGGACTATCAGCGACAGCTCATCTTTAAAAAAAAATATTGTTTCAGTTGTAGTGGTCGACCAAGGCTTTTCCTCGATTAATCAAGTCTTTGGTTTTTTGGCTGTAACTTCGAAAATAATGCACTTAGAAGGCTCTGCCTGCGATTTTTGTGATCCTCGTTCCATCCGCTTTAAGCGCGTTAAAGTACAAGTCGACCGAAACACTTTCCATTATTTGCCGAAATATATTGCAATGGGCATGTATTCCTTACCGTTTCCTTGATTTTCTTTAATCGCCTGTAACTTTCGAAACACCGATCGAAACCTATGATAATCATACATTTTCTTGAAGCTTTCGACGCGTACCTTAAGATAGGATGATCAGCGAAAGCCCATCTTTAAAAAAAATTGTTCAGTTGTACTGGTCCACCAAGGATCTTCCTCGATTAATCAAGCCTTTGGTTTTTTGGCTGTAACTTCGAAAATAATGCACTTAGGAGGCTCTGCCTGCGATTTTTGTGATCCTATTTCCATCCTCTTTAAGCACGTATAAGCACAAGTCGACCGAAACACTTTCCATTTTTTGCCGAAATAAATTGCAAGGGGTATGTATTCCTTACCGTTTCCTTGATTTTCTATAATCGCCTGTAACGTTCGAAACACCGATCGAAACCTATGATAATCATACATCTTCTTGCAGCTGTCGACGCGTACCTTAAGATAGGACTATCAGCGACAGCTCATCTTTAAAAAAAAATATTGTTTCTGTTGTAGTGGTCGACCAAGGCTCTTCTTCGATTAATCAAGCCGTTGGTTTTTTGGCTGTAACTTCGAAAATAATGCACTTAGGAGGCTCTGCCTGCGATTTTTGTGATGCCCGTTCCATCCTCTTTAAGCGTGTATAAGCACAAGTCGATCGAAAAACTTTCCATTTTTTGCCGAAATAAATTGCAAGGGGTATGTATTCCTTACCGTTTCCTTGATTTTCTATAATCGCCTGTAACTTTCGAAACACCGATCGAACCCTACGATAATCATACATTTTCTTGAAGCTCTCGACGCGTACCTTAAGATAGGATGATCAGCGAAAGCCCATCTTTAAAAATAAATATTGTTTCAGTAGTAGTGTTCGACCAAGGCTCTTCTTCGATTAATCAAGTCTTTGGTTTTTTGGCTGTAACTTCGAAAATAATGCAATTACAAGGCACTGCCTGCGATTTTTGTGATGCCCTGTCCATCCTCTTTACGCCTGTATAAGCACAAGTCGACCGAAACACTTTCCATTTTTTGCCGAAATAAATTGCAAGGGGTATGTATTCCTTACCGTTTCCTTGATTTTCTATTATCGTCTGTAACGTTCGAAACACCGATCGAAACCTATGATAATCATACATCTTCTTGAAGCTGTCGACGCGTACCTTAAGATAGGACTATCAGCGACAGCTCATCTTTAAAAAAGAATATTGTTTCAGTTGTAGTGGTCGACCAAGGCTCTTCTTCGATTAATCAAGCCGTTGGTTTTTTGGCTGTAACTTCGAAAATAATGCACTTAGGAGGCTCTGCCTGCGATTTTTGTGATGCCCGTTCCATCCTCTTTAAGCGTGTATAAGCACAAGTCGATCGAAAAACTTTCCATTTTTTGCCGAAATAAATTGCAAGGGGTTTGTATTCCTTACCGTTTCCTCGATTTTCTATAATCATCCGTAACTTTCGAAACACCGATCGAAACCTATGCTAATCATACATTTTCTTGAAGCTCTCGACGCGTACCTTAAGATAGGATGATCAGCGAAAGCCCATCTTTAAAAATAAATATTGTTTCAGTAGTAGTGGTCGACCAAGGCTCTTCCTCGATTAATCAAGTTATTGGTTTTTTGGCTATAACTTCGAAAATAATGCACTTAGAAAGCTCTGCCTGCATTTTTGTGATCCTCTTTCCATCCTCTTTAAGCATGTATAAGCACAAGTCGACCGAAACACTTTCCTTTTTTTGCCGAAATAAATTGCAAGGGGTATTTATTCCTTACCGTTTCCTTGATTTTCTATAATCGCTTGTAACTTTCGAAACACCGATCAAAACCTATGATAATCATACATTTTCTTGAAGCTCTCGACGCGTACCTTAAGTTAGGATGATCAGCGAAAGCCCATCTTTAAAAAAAATTGTTTCAGTTGTACTGGTCGACCAAGGCTCTTCCTCGATTAATCAAGTCTTTGGTTTTTTGGCAATAACTTCGAAAATAATGCACTTAGAAAGCTCTGCCTGCGATTTTTGTGTACCTCTTTCCATCCTTTTTAAGCATGTATAAGCACAAGTCGACCGAAACACTTTCCATTCTTTGCCGAAATAAATTGCAAGGGGTATGTATTCCTTACCGTTTCCTTGATTTTCTATAATCGCTTGTAACTTTCGAAACATTGATCGAAACCTATGATAATCATACATTTTCTTGAAGCTCTCGACGCGCACCTTAAGTTGGGATGATCAGCGAAAGCCCATCTTTAAAAAAAAATTGTTTCAGTTGTACTGGTCGACCAAGGCTCTTCCTCGATTAATCAAGCGTTTGGTTTTTTGGCTGTAACTTCGAAAATAATTCACTTAGGAGGCTCTGCCTGCGATTTTTGTGATCCTCTTTCCATGCTCTTTAAGTGTGTATAAGCACAAGCCGCCCGAAACACTTTCCATTTTTTGCCGAAATAAATTGCAAGGGGTATGTATTCCTTACTGTTTCCTCGATTTTCTATAATCGCCCGTAACTTTCGAAACACCGATCGAAACCTATGCTAATCATACATTTTCTTGAAGCTGTCGACGCGTACCTTGTGATAGGACTAACAGCGACAGCCCATCTTTAAAAAAAATATTGTTTCAGTAGTAGTGGTCGACCAAGGCTCTCCCTCGATTAATCAAGTTATTGGTTTTTTGGCTATAACTTCGAAAATAATGCACTTAGAAAGCTCTGCCTGCGATTTTTGTGATCCTCTTTCCATCCTCTTTAAGCATGTATAAGCACAAGTCGACCGAAACACTTTCCATTTTTTGCCGAAATAAATTGCAAGGGGTATTTATTCCTTACCGTTTCCTCGATTTTCTTTAATCGCCTGTAACTTTCGAAAAACCGATCGAAACCTATGATAATCATACATCTTCTTGAAGCTCTCGACGCGTACCTTAAGATAGGACTATCAGCGACAGCTCATCTTTAAAAAAAAATATTGTTTCAGTTGTAGTGGTCGACCAAGGCTCTTCTTCGATTAATCAAGCCGTTGGTTTTTTTGCTGTAACTTCGAAAATAATGCACTTAGGAGGCTCTGCCTGCGATATTTGTGATGCCCGTTCCATCCTGTTTAAGCGTGTATAAGCACAAGTCGATCGAAAAACTTTCCATTCTTTACCGACATAAATTGCAAGGGGTTTGTATTCCTTACCGTTTCCTCGATTTTCTATAATCGCCCGTAACTTTCGAAACACCGATCGAAACCTATGCTAATCATACATTTTCTTGAAGTTGTCGACGCGTACCTTGTGATAGGACTATCAGCGACAGCCCATCTTTAAAAAAAATGTTGTTTCAGTAGTAGTGGTCGACCAAGGCTTTTCCTCGATTAATCAAGTTATTGGTTTTTTGGCTATAACTTCGAAAATAATGCACTTAGGAGGCTCTGCCTGCGATTTTTGTGATCCTATTTCCATCCTCTTTAAGCATGTATAAGCACAAGTCGACCGAAACACTTTCCATTTTTTGCCGAAATAAATTGCAAGGGGTATGTATTCCTTACCGTTTCCTTGATTTTCTAAAATCGCTAGTAACTTTCGAAACACCGATCAAAACCTATGATAATCATACATTTTCTTGAAGCTCTCGACGCGTACCTTAAGTTAGGATGATCAGCGAAAGCCCATCTTTAAAAAAAAATTGTTTCAGTTGTACTGGTCGACCAAGGCTCTTCCTCGTTTAATGAAGTCTTTGGTATTTTGGCTATAACTTCGAAAATAATGCACTTAGAAAGCTCTGCCTGCGATTTTTGTGTACCTCTTTCCATCCTCTTTAAGCATGTATAAGCACAAGTCGACCGAAACACTTTCCATTTTTTGCCGAAATAAATTGCAAGGGGTATGTATTCCTTACCGTTTCCTCGATTTTCTTTAATCGCGTGTAACTTTCGAAACACCGATCGAAACCTATGATAATCATACATCTTCTTGAAGCTGTCGACGCGTACCTTAAGATAGGACTATCAGCGACAGCTCATCTTTAAAAAAAAATATTGTTTCAGTTGTAGTGGTCGACCAAGGCTCTTCCTCGTTTAATGAAGTCTTTGGTTTTTTGGCTATAACTTCGAAAATAATGCACTTAGAAGGCTCTGCCTGCGATTTTTGTGATCCTCGTTCCATCCGCTTTAAGCGCGTTAAAGTACACGTCGACCGAAACACTTTCCATTATTTGCCGAAATATATTGCAATGGGTATGTATTCCTTACCGTTTCCTTGATTTTCTTTAATCGCCTGTAACTTTCGAAACACCGATCGAAACCTATGATAATCATACATCTTCTTGAAGCTGTCGACGCGTACCTTAAGATAGGACTATCAGCGACAGCTCATCTTTAAAAAAAAATATTGTTTCAGTTGTAGTGGTCGACCAAGGCTCTTCCTCGTTTAATGAAGTCTTTGGTTTTTTGGCTATAACTTCGAAAATAATGTACTTAGAAGGCTCTGCCTGCGATTTTTGTGATCCTCGTTCCATCCGCTTTAAGCGCGTTAAAGTACAAGTCGACCGAAACACTTTCCATTTTTTGCCGAAATAAATTGCAAGGGGTATGTATTCCTTACCGTTTCCTCGATTTTCTTTAATCGCGTGTAACTTTCGAAACACCGATCGAAACCTATGATAATCATACATCTTCTTGAAGCTGTCGACGCGTACCTTAAGATAGGACTATCAGCGACAGCTCATCTTTAAAAAAAAATATTGTTTCAGTTGTAGTGGTCGACCAAGGCTCTTCCTCGTTTAATGAAGTCTTTGGTTTTTTGGCTATAACTTCGAAAATAATGCACTTAGAAGGCTCTGCCTGCGATTTTTGTGATCCTCGTTCCATCCGCTTTAAGCGCGTTAAAGTACAAGTCGACCGAAACACTTTCCATTATTTGCCGAAATATATTGCAATGGGTATGTATTCCTTACCGTTTCCTTGATTTTCTTTAATCGCCTGTAACTTTCGAAACACCGATCGAAACCTATGATAATCATACATCTTCTTGAAGCTGTCGACGCGTACCTTAAGATAGGACTATCAGCGACAGCTCATCTTTAAAAAAAAATATTGTTTCAGTTGTAGTGGTCGACCAAGGCTCTTCCTCGTTTAATGAAGTCTTTGGTTTTTTGGCTATAACTTCGAAAATAATGCACTTAGAAGGCTCTGCCTGCGATTTTTGTGATCCTCGTTCCATCCGCTTTAAGCGCGTTAAAGTACAAGTCGACCGAAACACTTTCCATTATTTGCCGAAATATATTGCAATGGGTATGTATTCCTTACCGTTTCCTTGATTTTCTTTAATCGCCTGTAACTTTCGAAACACCGATCGAAACCTATGATAATCATACATTTTCTTGAAGCTTTCGACGCGTACCTTAAGATAGGATGATCAGCGAAAGCCCATCTTTAAAAAAAATTGTTTCAGTTGTACTGGTCGACCAAGGATCTTCCTCGATTATTCAAGCCTTTGGTTTTTTGGCTGTAACTTCGAAAATAATGCACTTAGGAGGCTCTGCCTGCGATTTTTGTGATCCTATTTCCATCCTCTTTAAGCATGTATAAGCACAAGTCGACCGAAACACTTTCCATTTTTTGCCGAAATAAATTGCAAGGGGTATGTATTCCTTACCGTTTCCTTGATTTTCTATAATCGCCTGTAACTTTCGAAACACCGATCGAAACCTATGATAATCATACATCTTCTTGAAGCTGTCGACGCGTACCTTAAGATAGGACTATCAGCGACAGCTCATCTTTAAAAAAAAATATTGTTTCAGTTGTAGTGGTCGACCAAGGCTTTTCCTCGATTAATCAAGTCTTTGGTTTTTTGGCTGTAACTTCGAAAATAATGCACTTGGAAGGCTCTGCCTGCGATTTTTGTGATCCTCGTTCCATCCGCTTTAAGCGCGTAAAAAGTACAAGTCGACCGAAACACTTTCCATTATTTGCCGAAATATATTGCAATGGGTATGTATTCCTTACCGTTTCCTTGATTTTCTTTAATCGCCTGTAACTATCGAAACACCGATCGAAACCTATGATAATCATACATTTTCTTGAAGCTTTCGACGCGTACCTTAAGATAGGATGATCAGCGAAAGCCCATCTTTAAAAAAAATTGTTTCAGTTGTACTGGTCGACCAAGGATCTTCCTCGATTAATCAAGCCTTTGGTTTTTTGGCTGTAACTTCGAAAATAATGCACTTAGGAGGCTCTGCCTGCGATTTTTTTGATCCTATTTCCATCCTCTTTAAGCATGTATAAGCACAAGTCGACCGAAACACTTTCCATTTTTTGCCGAAATAAATTGCAAAGGGTATGTATTCCTTACCGTTTCTTTGATTTTCTATAATCGCCTGTAACTTTCGAAACACCGATCGAAACCTATGATAATCATACATTTTCTTGAAGCTCTCGACGCGCACCTTAAGATAGGACTACCAGCGAAAGCCCATCTTAAAAAAAAAATGTTTTCAGTTGTAGTGGTCGACCAAGGCTCTTCTTCGATTAATCAAGCCGTTGGTTTTTTGGCTGTAACTTCGAAAATAATGCAATTACAAGGCACTGCCTGCGATTTTTGTGATGCCCTGTCCATCCTCTTTACGCCTGAATAAGCACAAGTCGATCGAAAAACTTTCCATTTTTTGCCGAAATAAATTGCAATGAGTATGTATTTTTTTACCGTCTCCTCGATTTTCTTTAATCGCCTGTAACTATCGAAACACCGATCGAAACCTATGATAGTCACACATTTTCTTGAAGCTCTGGACGCGTACCTTAAGATAGGATGATCAGCGAAAACCCATCTTTAAAAAAAAATTGTTTCAGTTGTACTGGTCGACCAAGGCTCTTCCTCGATTAATCAAGTCTTTGGTTTTTTGGCTATAACTTCGAAAGTAATGCACTTAGAAAGCTCTGCCTGCGATTTTTGTGTACCTCTTTCCATCCTCTTTAAGCACGTATAAGGACAAGTCGACCGAAACACTTTCCATTTTTTGCCGAAATAAATTGCAAGGGGTATGTATTCCTTGCCGTTTCCTCGATTTTCTATAATCGCCTGTAACTTTCGAAATGCCGATCGAAACCTATGATAATCATACATTTTCGTGAAGCTCTCGACGCGTACCTTAAGTTAGGATGATCAGCGAAAGCCCATCTTTAAAAAAAAATTGTTTCAGTTGTACTGGTCGACCAAGGCTCTTCCTCGATTAATCAAGCGTTTGGTTTTTTGGCTGTAACTTCGAAAATAATGCAGTTAGGAGGCTCTGCCTGCGATTTTTGTGATCCTCTTTCCATCCTCTTTAAGCATTTATAAGCACAAGTGGACCAAAACACTTTCCATTTGTTGCCGAAATAAATTGCAAGGGGTATGTATTCCTTACCGTTTCCTTGATTTTCTATAATCGCCTGTAACTTTCGAAACACCGATCGAACCCTACGATAATCATACATTTTCTTGATGCTCTCGACGCGTACCTTAAGATAGGACTACCAGCGAAAGCCCATCTTAAAAAAAAAATGTTTTCAGTTGTAGTGGTCGACCAAGGCTCTTCTTCGATTAATCAAGCCGTTGGTTTTTTGGCTGTAACTTCGAAAATAATGCACTTAGGAGGCTCTGCCTGCGATTTTTGTGATGCCCTTTCCATCGTCTTTAAGCGTGTATAAGCACAAGTCGATCGAAAAACTTTCCATTTTTTGCCGAAATAAATTGCAAGGGGTATGTATTCCTTACTGTTTCCTCGATTTTCTATAATCGCCCGTAACTTTCGAAACACCGATCGAAACCTATGCTAATCATACATTTTCTTGAAGCTGTCGACGCGTACCTTGTGATAGGACTAACAGCGACAGCCCATCTTTAAAAAAAATATTGTTTCAGTAGTAGTGGTCGACCAAGGCTCTTCCTCGATTAATCAAGTTATTGGTTTTTTGGCTATAGCTTCGAAAATAATGCACTTAGAAAGCTCTGCCTGCGATTCTTGTGATCCTCTTTCCATCCTCTTTAAGCATGTATAAGCACAAGTCGACCGAAACTTTTTCCATTTTTTACCGAAATAAATTGCAAGGGGTATGTATTCCTTACCGTTTCCTTGATTTTCTTTAATCGCCTGTAACTTTCGAAACACCGATCGAAACCTATGATAATCATACATCTTCTTGAAGCTGTCGACGCGTACCTTAAGATAGGACTATCAGCGACAGCTCATCTTTAAAAAAAAATATTGTTTCAGTAGTAGTGGTCGACCAAGGCTCTTCCTCGATTAATCAAGTCTTTGGTTTTTTGGCTGTAACATCGAAAATAATGCAATTACAAGGCACTGCCTGCGATTTTTGTGATGCCCTGTCCATCCTCTTTACGCCTGAATAAGCACAAGTCGATCGAAAAACTTTCCATTTTTTGCCGAAATAAATTGCAATGAGTATGTATTTTTTTACCGTCTCCTCGATTTTCTTTAATCGCCTGTAACTATCGAAACACCGATCGAAACCTATGGTAGTCATACATTTTCTTGAAGCTCTGGACGCGTACCTTAAGATAGGATGATCAGCGACAGCCCATCTTTAAAAAAAATATTGTTTCAGTAGTAGTGGTCGACCAAGGCTTTTCCTCGATTAATCAAGTTATTGGTTTTTTGATTATAACTTCGAAAATAATGCACATAGGAGGCTCTGTCTGCGATTTTTGTGATCCTATTTCCATCCTCTTTAAGCATGTATAAGCACAAGTCGACCGAAACGCTTTCCATTTTTTGCCGAAATAAATTGCAACGGGTATGTATTCCTTACCGTTTCCTTGATTTTCTATAATCGCTTGTAACTTTCGAAACACCGATCAAAACCTATGATAATCATACATTTTCTTGAAGCTCTCGACGCGTACCTTAAGCACAGACGAGATAGGGATAGACATTGCATGCTGGGCAAAATTTTGTCACACGCTCGGGGGGCTCTAGAGCCCCCATACCATTTTGGTGTCACGTCCAACGTTACCGGTTGAACGCAAAATTGTGAGGCAACGACACTCTATGTGGGAATATGAACTAAAAAACCGATCAGGGACGCATCAAAAATATTTTTCGCCCAGAACAAATATTTTTTGATTGTTGAAAGTGAAAATTTGACATTTGTCAAAATTGAAAATGTTACAAGTTCTATACAAACCGAGGATGTAAAATATGCAAAACCCATATGAATTTTATGCACGAAAAATATGTAGAGTCTATTGATACTATAATTCTTACAAAACTCAAACATACGTAGTTGTAGTTCGTGTCATAATAAAAAACCACAATTGTTTTCCATATTTTCTCTTATTCATTGTTGTTGTTTATTGGTAAGAAATAATCTTCTTCCAACAACATTCTGGCAACCTTCTGGCCAATCCTTACTTTCATTGATAACTCTGACAATCCAATATTTCTTTATTTTTTCAATGACATTCAAATTTTCCTTAATATTTCCACCAAAATTAATCGGCACATTCTGTAATTGTATAATACAGTTTTTTATATGTTCCTATCGAGTCCGTCAGTGGAAAACCTACAGTTTCCAATTCCTGTACTGTATGTTATTTTATAACGCGTTCGGGGTCAAAGACGCCAATTGGGTCCAATCTATATCTTAGATATTGACCGTACATCGCCTCATTCGATGATATTTAAAACAGCGCAATTTTTAAATGTTTACCCTGTACAACAACGCCCGTTACACTTTATCTTTTGCAAAATCGTTACTTTTTAAATTCTGGCTTACATTGTCCATTCAATATGAATATGTTTCCTATAAAAGAAGTTCGCTAATTGTAAGTGCGACTATTGCCCAACATTCAACTGTTAAACAAGCAATGTCTCGCGCGCAACTGAATTCGATTACCAGATAATACATATATCCAGCCAACACTCTTCGGATGGCCCACCGGCCGAATGCTGTAAAGAGTGATCTTGGTCGGGTGCCGTTATGTGACAGCCCTGTGTAACATTACTATTATAAATTCGATTAATAAAGGTTACCTCTGGACATCATTCAGATAAATATACAAATATTTTGTGAGCTTTTTTAATCGTTTTAGTTTTGTAATTATTTTATTTAATAATTGTATTAAATGCCTTAATCAATACCAGTAAATGTAATCCGATTTATGTCGTGTTTGATCTCATTTTGATCAGGAAATTATTAACAATATATTGGAAACGTTTTTGTGGAGAAAAAAATAATACAGAAAATGTTTAAACATAAGCGTTTGGTACACTGATCTTTAGTACGCTAAGGTCGCCGTGGTTCAGGTGTTATCGCTTTCTTTTGTTCGTCGTCGGCACTTTCTATCGGCAAAATACAAAGTGAATTACGCACTGTGAGTGCGTGTTTGGATTCTACGACCACCTGACTTCGAATCCGACCTGATATACCCGACCGAGGGCAAAATGACAGAATTCACTGTATTTACTTTGGCGGCACTCGGCAGCAAGCAATCGGCAGCGATGGCAACGTTTTGTTGTCGTCATCTGAAGCAACACCCGTTGTTGCAAAGAAGAGAAATATATTTCGCGAAAAAAGAAGCGGAACCACAATTGAACATCTTGTACGGAAAATACGGCATTCAACAATTGGCGTCATGCTGTTCCCACCTGCCTCCCCGCGTTTCGGGAATCGCAGATCGAAGATCGCGCTCGCGTTTTCTGTTCTGATCTTCCCTTGTTTCTGTCCCTCCACGAGCTTCTCTCTGGGACTCGAAACCGGACATTTTCAGAATCGGAGACTACATATGTTTTCGTAACTCGGAACTTACTTTGTAGTTTGCTGAAAAGAGATGCCGACGACGGACAAAAGAAAGCGATATGGCGTGAGTCACGGCAACGTCATCGAATTATAGATCAGTGTGTCAAATCCTTATGTTTAAACATTTCTGACATTCATTTTTGATACATGAAAACATGAAAACGTTTCCAACGTACTATTTATAATTTTCTGATTAAAATGAGATCAAACACGACATGAATCGGACTATATTTATTAATCGAATACAATGTTACGCAGGACGGGCTTCTTATGGCACTTGGCGTTCAGACATTATCTACTGCGTGTGAATCGTGTGTCGAATCATATAGTGTTTAGTCTCATTTTAATAGGAAAAATGTCTCCAATATACCAGTAAACTTCTTTTTAACGAAAAATTGCAATTAACAATTTGTCATTACTTTACTAGGGTTAGTATCTCACCGACAGACTCATTACTGTCAATTGTCAGCATCAAAATATGCCGCTGCGAAACAAGCAACCGTGCTCTGCTCGGCTGACGGCGACCCCCTTTTGTGGAAGGGGCCATTAGTGGACAGATATCGTGTAGCTCAAATCAGACTCATATCGAAAATCTAATTAACAGGTTTTTACTTTTTCTTTACAAACACCCGCCCCTTTTAAAAATCTGAAAAAAACAGGGCTACGGCATATCACTACAGTCATACAGGGTTTTCTTTTCGTTATGCATCCAATAGTCCATTAATACAAAATTGCAAATTTTCCAATTTTTTTTTGTTTTTATATTTCAATTACCGGAGTTTGAGTTTTAAAAGCCGAAAAAAATCAAGGGTATGTACTTCGTATCTGGGCATACGCTTGATTTTTTCCAATTTTTTTCACTTCCTCATTTTCGAAAAAACAAGGAGAAATTACTGTTTTTTTTCAATTCCTCCCACTACTGTCCTAGTCGCTATATATGGTTGAAGCATGCCAAAAATGAGTATTTTTCCATAATCTATCGAATGGTTATTTTACTATTTTATTTGTCTTGGGTGCAGTTGTGACCACCCTATCCACTTGTGTTCGCTTCGGCGCGCGCGTTGTCAAATCTCCTGAAGGCGCTGGGCTGCGCCATCGAAAATCTCCAGTCAACGAAACCACGAAACATATTACATTCGCTACGTTAAAAATAGATTCACGCAGCCACGTGCAAGCCGTACATACATACAACGCACACAAAGAAATGTTGTGGCGCTCGGCTTAGTTCTACGATTGACCGTCATAAAGCATAGAGTGCGCTCCGAATTGCGCTGTCGGTATTTTTCAGCGTGGACACGAAGTCCCATAAGGTGCAATGTCTATCCCTATCTCGTCTGTGCCTTAAGTTAGGATGATCAGCGAAAGCCCATCTTTAAAAAAAAATTGTTTCAGTTGTAGTGGTCGGCCAAGGCTCTTCCTCGATTAATCAAGTTATTGGTTTTTTGGCTATAACTTCGAAAATAATGCACTTAGCAAGCTCTGTTTGCGAGTTTTGTGATCCTCTTTCCATCCTCTTTAAGCATGTATAAGCACAAGTCGACCGAAACACTTTCCATCTTCTGCCGAAATAAATTGCAAGGGGTATGTATTCCTTACCGTTTCCTTGATTTTCTATAATCGCCTGTAACTTTCGAATAACCGATCGAAACCTATGATAATCATACATTTTCTTGAAGCTCTCGACGCGAACATTAAGATAGGACTATCAGCGGAAGCCCATCTTTAAAAAAGAATTGTTTCAGTTCTAGTGGTCGACCAATGCTCTTCCTCGATTAATCAAGTCTTTGGTTTTTTGGCTGTAACTTTGAAAATAATGCACTTAGAAAGCTTTGCCTGCGATTTTTGTGATCCTCTTTACATCCTCTTTAAGCATGTATAAGCACAAGTCGACCGAAACACTTTCCATTTTTTGCCGAAATAAATTGCAAGGGGTATGTATTCCTTACCGTTACCTCGATTTTCTATAATCGCCTGTAACTTTCGAAACACCGATCGAAACCTATGCTAATCATACATTTTCTTGAAGCTCTCGACGCGTACCTTAAGATAGGATGATCAGCGAAAGCCCATCTTTAAAAAAAAATTGTTTCAGTTGTACTGGTCGACCAAGGCTCTTCCTCGTTTCATGAAGTCTTTGGTTTTTTGGCTATAACTTCGAAAATAATGCACTTAGAAAGCTCTGCCTGCGATTTTTGTGATCCTCTTTCCATCCTCTTTAAGCATGTATAAGCACAAGTCGACCGAAACACGTTCCATTTTTTGCCGAAATAAATTGCAAGGGGTATTTATTCCTTACCGTTTCCTCGATTTTCTTTAATCGCCTGTAACTTTCGAAAAACCGATCGAAACCTATGATAATCATACATCTTCTTGAAGCTGTCGACGCGTACCTTAAGATAGGACTATCGGCGACAGCTCATCTTTAAAAATAAATATTGTTTCAGTAGTAGTGTTCGACCAAGGCTCTTCTTCGATTAATCAAGTCTTTGGTTTTTTGGCTGTAACTTCGAAAATAATGCAATTACAAGGCACTGCCTGCGATTTTTGTGATGCCCTGTCCATCCTCTTTACGCCTGAATAAGCACAAATCGATCGAAAAACTTTCCATTTTTTGCCGAAATAAATTGCAATGAGTATGTATTTTTTTACCGTCTCCTCGATTTTCTTTAATCGCCTGTAACTTTCGAAATGCCGATCGAAACCTATGATAATCATACATTTTCTTGAAGCTCTCGACGCGTACCTTAAGTTAGAATGATCAGCGAAAGCCCATCTTTAAAAAAAAATTGTTTCAGTTGTACTGGTCGACGAAGGCTCTTCCTCGATTAGTCAAGCGTTTGGTTTTTTGGCTGTAGCTTCGAAAATAATGCAGTTAGGAGGCTCTGCCTGCGATTTTTGTGATCCTCTTTCCATCCTCTTTAAGCATTTAAAATCACAAGTCGACCAAAACACTTTCCATTTGTTGCCGAAATAAATTGCCGGGGGTATGTATTCCTTACCGTTTCCTTGATTTTCTATAATCGCCTGTAACTTTCGAAACACCGATCGAACCCTACGATAATCATACATTTTCTTGATGCTCTCGACGCGTACCTTAAGATAGGACTACCAGCGAAAGCCCATCTTAAAAAAAAAATGTTTTCAGTTGTAGTGGTCGACCAAGGCTCTTCTTCGATTAGTCAAGCCGTTGGTTTTTTGGCTGTAACTTCGAAAATAATGCACTTAGGAGGCTCTGCCTGCGATTTTTGTGATGCCCTTTCCATCCTCTTTAAGCGTGTATAAGCACAAGTCGATCGAAAAACTTTCCATTTTTTGCCGAAATAAATTGCAAGGGGTTTGTATTCCTTACCGTTTCCTCGATTTTCTATAATCGCCCGTAACTTTCGACACACCGATCGAAACCTATGCTAATCATACATTTTCTTGAAGTTGTCGACGCGTACCTTGTGATAGGACTATCAGCGACAGCCCATCTTTAAAAAAAATATTGTTTCAGTAGTAGTGGTCGACCAAGGCTTTTCCTCGATTAATCAAGTTATTGGTTTTTTGATTATAACTTCGAAAATAATGCACATAGGAGGCTCTGCCTGCGATTTTTGTGATCCTATTTCCATCCTCTTTAAGCACGTATAAGCACAAGTCGACCGAAACTCTTTCCATTTTTTGCCGAAATAAATTGCAACGGGTATGAATTCCTTACCGTTTCCTCGATTTTCTATAATCGCCTGTAACTTTCGAAACACCGATCGAAACCTATGCTAATCATACATTTTCTTGAAGCTCTCGACGCGTACCTTAAGATAGGATGATCAGCGAAAGCCCATCTTTAAAAAAAAATTGTTTCAGTTGTACTGGTCGACCAAGGCTCTTCCTCGTTTCATGAAGTCTTTGGTTTTTTGGCTATAACTTCGAAAATAATGCACTTAGAAAGCTCTGCCTGCGATTTTTGTGATCCTCTTTCCATCCTCTTTAAGCATGTATAAGCACAAGTCGACCGAAACACTTTCCATTTTTTGCCGAAATAAATTGCAAGGGGTATTTATTCCTTACCGTTTCCTCGATTTTCTTTAATCGCCTGTAACTTTCGAAAAACCGATCGAAACCTATGATAATCATACATCTTCTTGAAGCTGTCGACGCGTACCTTAAGATAGGACTATCGGCGACAGCTCATCTTTAAAAATAAATATTGTTTCAGTAGTAGTGTTCGACCAAGGCTCTTCTTCGATTAATCAAGTCTTTGGTTTTTTGGCTGTAACTTCGAAAATAATGCAATTACAAGGCACTGCCTGCGATTTTTGTGATGCCCTGTCCATCCTCTTTACGCCTGAATAAGCACAAATCGATCGAAAAACTTTCCATTTTTTGCCGAAATAAATTGCAATGAGTATGTATTTTTTTACCGTCTCCTCGATTTTCTTTAATCGCCTGTAACTATCGAAACACCGATCGAAACCTATGATAGTCATACATTTTCTTGAAGCTGTCGACGCGTACCTTAAGATAGGACTATCAGCGAAAGCCCATCTTTAAAAAAAAATTGTTTCAGTTGTACTGGTCGACCAAGGCTCTTCCTCGATTAATCAAGTCTTTGGTTTTTTGGCTGTAACTTCGAAAAGAATGCACTTAGGAGGCTCTACCTGCGATTTTTGTGATGCCCTTTCCATCCTCTTTAAGCGTGTATAAGCACAAGTCGATCGAAAAACTTTCCATTTTTTGCCGAAGTAAATTGTAAGGGGTATGTATTCCTTACTGTTTCCTCGATTTTCTATAATCGCCCGTAACTTTCGAAACACCGATCGAAACCTATGCTAATCATACATTTTCTTGAAGCTGTCGAC
Organism: Anoplius nigerrimus; assembly: GCA_914767735.1. NCBI lineage: Eukaryota > Metazoa > Arthropoda > Insecta > Hymenoptera > Pompilidae > Anoplius > Anoplius nigerrimus. The sequence goes on from CAJZBX010000128.1 coordinate 54,101, forward strand.
GCGTACCTTAAGATAGGACTATCAGCGAAAGCCCATCTTTAAAAAAAAATGGTTTCAGTTGTACTGGTCGACCAAGGCTCTTCCTCGTTTAATGAAGTTTTTGGTTTTTTGGCTATAACTTCGAAAATAATGCACATAGAAAGCTCTGCCTGCGATTTTTGTGTACCTCTTTCCATCCTCTTTAAGCATGTATAAGCACAAGTCGACCGAAACACTTTCCATTTTTTGCCGAAATAAATTGCAAGGGTATGTATTCCTTACCGTTTCCTTGATTTTCTATAATCGCCTGTAACTTTCGAAACACCGATCAAAACCTATGATAATCATACATTTTCTTGAAGCTGTCGACGCGTACCTTGAGATAGGACTATCAGCGACAGCCCATCTTTAAAAAAAATATTGTTTCGGTGGTAGTGGTCGACCAATGCTCTTCCTCGATTAATCAAGTCTTTGGTTTTTTGGCTGTAACTTCGAAAAGAATGCACTTAGGAGGCTCTACCTGCGATTTTTGTGATGCCCTTTCCATCCTCTTTAAGCGTGTATAAGCACAAGTCGATCGAAAAACTTTCCATTTTTTGCCGAAGTAAATTGTAAGGGGTATGTATTCCTTACTGTTTCCTCGATTTTCTATAATCGCCCGTAACTTTCGAAACACCGATCGAAACCTATGCTAATCATACATTTTCTTGAAGCTGTCGACGCGTACCTTAAGATAGGACTATCAGCGAAAGCCCATCTTTAAAAAAAAATGGTTTCAGTTGTACTGGTCGACCAAGGCTCTTCCTCGTTTAATATATATATAAATTCTTTATTTGTTTCCCCGAAGGGTTCACAAACTTATACAACTTCCAACTACTTTACAACTTACCACTACCTTATCCTACTTAACTAACCTAAACTTAACCTACACTTAACCTATCGCCTCTCGCCCCCACCTCCAACCTCGCCACCTCTCCCACCACTCGCACGCTCGCCCGCTCGCACGCTCTCCCGCTCGCACGCCCGCACGCTCGCACGCTCGCATGCCCGCACGCTCGCACGCCGCTCGCCGCCCGCTCGCCCCCTCGCACCTCACCCACTCTCTCTCTCTCCCACTCTTCCATCCCTCACTCATTCACTCCCTCCTCACCCCTCACACTCTCCCCCCACACCACCTCTCCCTCGGACTTCCGTTTCCCCAAACACTCTCACACTCCTCACACACTCAACTCACCCACTCACTCCCCTCCCTCCCCCCCACCTCCCCCCATCTCCTCTCAACCTCCCGAAATAAACCCTCACCCTCCCCCTCCCCCCCCCCCAACACCCACCTCCTCGCCTCCTGCCACCCCACTTCCTCCCCTCCCCTTACACACACCTCCCATAAATGTTTCCACGTTTCCCTTCCCCCCCCACACAACCTGCACAATCTCTCCTCCTCCCCCAGCCAGTACCTACCCCCCCTCAACCCACTTCCCAGTCTAAATCTCGCTACCGTCCCCCACCTCTCCTCAGCCCAACCCTTCTTCAGGTACTCTGGCACCCCCCTCTCCTTAATCGTTCCATACTCCTGGTTATACCTTGAACCCCCTATTCTCTCCCATCTCTCTCTCTCCTGCTCTACCTTTTCCCACTTCACTATTTCCTCCCCCTTTAACCCCCCCACTCCTCCCTCCCAGCCCCAGCCCCTCCTCTCCCAGAACCCTCTCCTCTCTCCCTCCCAACCCCTTCCACCCTCCACTCTTCCCATCCTCCCCTTAATTTCCCTCATGCACGCCTGCACCAACTCCCCCCCCACCTCCCTCCTCCACCCTCCTTTCATACCCCCAGGCCCCCAGCGCCATTCTTCCCCTCAAAAGCTCCCTCTGAACCTCCTCCCTCACCAAATAACCCGGTGTGCTCCTCTCTACCCCCAGCACCCATCTTAAATAACGTTCCTGCAAGGCCTCCACTTTTCCCCTCTCTTTCCACCCCCACACCTCCACACCATAGCTAACCACGGGCCATACCAGTCTGTCAAAGAGCCACAGTCTTCTCCCCCAGTCCCTCCCAAAAACCCTCTTCCCCAGCCCCCACACTCTTCCCATCACCGCCGCCCCCCTCCTCACCCTGTCCACCACCTGCCCATCCTGCCTTCCATCCCTTCTCACAACATATCCCAGATATTTAAATTGAACCACCTCCTCTAACTCCTTCCCCTCCCAGCTCCATCTCACCTTCCTCCATCTCCCCCCTCCCTCCCTACATCTCATCACCTTGGTCTTTCCCACATTAACCTGCAACCTCTTCCTTCTGAAATATCTTTCCAGTGTGGAGATCGCCCCCTTCATCCCATCCTCGTTCTCCGCCAGCACCGCCACATCATCGGCGTATGCCAGCGACCTCACTTTCCTTCCTCCAACCTGAACCCCTCCCCATCCCCCCCTTTCCAGCTCCTCGTCCAAGTCTGCCAGCAAAAGTGTGAACAGACTGGGGCTGATCGGACACCCCTGCCTGACCCCTCTTGCCGTCCAGAACCCGTCACTTGTAACTCCTCCCGCCCTCACCCTACATTTAGTCTCCTCCACCAATTCCCTACACCTCCTGACCAGCCCCTCCCTCACCCCCCTCTCCCTCAAACTACTCACCAACACCTCCCTATCCACCGAGTCAAATGCGGCCCTCAGATCTAAAAACAGAATGATTAATTTGTTTCCCTTACGCCTGATCTGCCTATTGATCAGGTAATTCAGGACGAATACCTGATCAATACACCCTCTCCCCCTCCTAAATCCCGCCTGACTCGGTGGAAGCAACCCCCGCCCCTCCACCTCCACTCTCAGTCTTTCGGCCAGTACCGCCGCGTAAATCTTATATGCGGTTTGCGTCAGGGCCACCCCCCTATATTCTTCTACCACATCACCATTTCCTTTCTTCCTCACCGGCACAATTATTCCCTCCCTCCAACCCTCTGGCCAAGCCTCACCCCTCCACACCCTGTTGCACACTCCCCTTAACCATTCCCTCACTTCCTCCCCCCCATACTTCCACACCTCATTCCTAATTCCATCCCCCCCCGGGGCCTTTCCGTCCCTTAGTCCCCTCACCACTCTACCAAACTCCTCCCTCCCTATCTCACTCTCCCCATCTTCCCCTCTTCCCCTCCCTCCTCCAAGCCTCACCCTCCATTCCACCCCCCCTAACAACCCCTTAAAGTACTCTTCCCATTCCCCTATCTCTATCCCCTCGTTCACCCCCCCCCTTCCACCCCTCCATCCTCTTAACACCTTCCATGCCTGCTCCTCCGTACTCACCCCCTCAACCATCCTCTCCCATCTTTCCCTTTCCTTCCTCTTCTTTTCCTCACACAACTCCCTGAACTCTTTCTTGCATTTCTTAAACTCATCCCCCACCCCTCCCTCTCTCCTCCATCTCTTCAATTCCACTCTTAGCTTCCTCTTTCCTTCCTTACACTCCTCGTCCCACCATCCCTCCCTCTCCCTTTTCTCTCTTCCCCCCTCCATCTCCCGTAGCACCCCTAGAATCCTCCCCTCTAACCTCCCCCAGTCCTCCTGTACCCCTCCCCCCCTCCCTCCCCCTTCCCAAACCTCCTCTCGAACTCCTTCTCCTCCCCCTGCCTCCATTTCCCCACTCCCCTCAACCCCCCCCCCCTTCCCCCCCTCTCCCCCACCTCTCTTCTCCCCCCAACCACCACCGTTAAAGGCATGTGGTCCGAATCCGTCTCAACCCCTACCCTCACCTCGTGTATACCTTCCCTCGTGCCCCCGTTCCCTATTACATAGTCAATAACCGAGTTACCTCTCTCTCCCACGAACGTCCAGTGCCCCTCTTCGTCCCCCCTCTGTACCCCATTTAAAATACCCCACCCCCTTTCTTCCAAAAACCCGCATAGCTTCTTTCCCCCCCGCGTCCAACTTACCGTCCTTAGAATTCCTTCCCTCCTCTCCCCCCCCTTCCACCCACACACCCCCTCCCTCCCTTCCTGTCCTCACATTAAAATCGCCCCCTATCATTGTTCTACCCCCCTCCTCTACCTCCCCCACCCATTCTCCTATGCCCTCCAACTTCTCCTCCAGGTCCCCATTCACGTATACCCCCACCACCCTCCACCACTCCCCCCCCATCTCCACCCTCCTCACCACCAGTCCCTCCCCCCTGTACCCTCCACCCCCCTCCACCCTCAGCTCCTTCTTCACCCCCAGCAACATCCCTCCCTTCGCCCTTCCCCTTCTATTCTCTCTCCTTGCCCACTGCGGCTCCCACCTATACCCCCTTGGTAACCTCCCTCTCACCCTCACCCAATCCCTCTCCTCCACCCATGTCTCCATTAGCACCAGCACATCCCATCTCCCCAGCCTACCCCAAAACTCCCTATCCTTATTCTTTAACCCTGCCACGTTCCAGAACACCACCCTTCCTCCTACCCCACCCCTCCCCGTCCCCCTCACCTCCTGTCCCCGTTTCCCTGCTCCCCTGCCTCTCTCCACTCCTCCCTCAGCTCGTCCCACAATCTCAGTCTCCCGTCCACCCACATCTTCATATATCCTATTCTCACCTGCCTACCCCTCCCCCTTTCCTTCTCCGCCTCTCTCTCTATCTTCCATCTCGCCCTTCTCTCTTCCCCCGTCAAATCGTCCTCAATTCTCTCCACTCTGCCCTTCAACTTACTTTTCCCTTCCATCACCCTCTTTTTTTCCTCTCGCCCAGTCAGCTTTACGAGAACCAAACCCCTTCCCTCCTTGTCCTCTTTCCCCACCCTCTTCATCTCCTTAATACTGCCCCTCTCCATCCCTATCACCTCCCACAAGCTCTTTACTTCCTTCTCCATTTCCTCAACCCCTTTGCCCAACCTTATTCCCCTAATCACCACATTCTCCCTCCTCCTCTCCCTTTCAGCCCTGTCCACCTTAATCTCCACTTGTCTCCATCTTATTTCTCTCTCTCTTCGCACCTCCTCCCCCTCACCCTCACCCACCCCTCCTCTTACACTCTCCACTAACTCCCTTAACTCCTTCTTCCCCTCCTCCGCGCTCCTTTCCAAATTCTCCAGCCTTTTCTCAATCCCGTTCCTCCACTTCGCCTGTTCCTCCCATTCTTTCTTTCTCCTCTCCTCCTCCTTCTTCCAACTTGTCTTTCTTCTCTCCTCCTCCCTCTCCATCTCCCTCCCCCATTTCTCTAGCACCTTGCTCCACTCATCCCTCTCTCTCTTCGCCTCCCCCCTTTCCCTTTTCGCCTCCACCCTATCCCTTTTCGCCTCTCCCAGTTCTCTCAACACCCTCCCGAACATCTCCTCCATCTTCTTCATCTCCGCTCTTTTCCCTTCCTCCTCTTCCCCTTCCCCGCCCTCACCAATCTCTCCCTTGCCCCCCTCACTTCTCTTTCTTCTCTTCCCTAACAACCTATCCAAGCTTCCCCCCTCCCCACCACTCCCCCTCCTTGCGAAATCTAACTTCAACTGTCTCAATCCTGTCTCCGTCACCAGTTCTCCCTTTCCCCTCTCTCCACCGTCTGCCTTTCCCCCCTCTGCCCTCTCCGCCTCACACTCCATCTGACCGCTACTCCTAACTCACCGGTCCCTCCTCCTTTCCCTTCACCGCCTCCTTACTACACCCAGCGCCCGCTAGATGACTCCGCTCTACCTCGCTCCCTCTTCCTCCTGACCCCCTTTCCCACCTTCCCTGTCCTAACCTCTCACACACGCTCACCTCTTTCTTTCTCCCTTCCCGCCCACCCACACTCTCTAATCTTTCCACCAACACTTCCACCCACACTTCCCAATCCCCTCTTCCCGACGCACACCCTCCCTTCCCTCTCCGACTGATCTATCCTGCTCTATCCACACTTACTAAACACCACACTCACACCGCATGCACTCTCCATACACCCGGAAACGGACTCCTCGTTTAATGAAGTTTTTGGTTTTTTGGCTATAACTTCGAAAATAATGCACATAGAAAGCTCTGCCGGCGATTTTTGTGTACCTCTTTCCATCCTCTTTAAGCATGTATAAGCACAAGTCGACCGAAACACTTTCCATTTTTTGCCGAAATAAATTGCAAGGGGTATGTATTCCTTACCGTTTCCTTGATTTTCTATAATCGCCTGTAACTTTCGAAACACCGATCGAAACCTATGATAATCATACATTTTCTTGAAGCTGTCGACGCGTACCTTGAGATAGGACTATCAGCGAAAGCCCATCTTTAAAAAAAAATTGTTTCAGTTGTAGTGGTCGACCAATGCTCTTCCTCGATTAATCAAGTTATTGGTTTTTTGGCTATAACTTCGAAAATAATGCACTTAGAAAGCTCTCCCTGCGATTTTTGTGATCCTCTTTCCATCCTCTTTAAGAATGTATAAGCACAAGTCGACCAAAACACTTTCCATTTGTTGCCGAAATAAATTGCAAGGGGTATGTATTCCTTACCGTTTCCTTGATTTTCTATAATCGCCTGTAACTTTCGAAACACCGATCGAACCCTACGATAATCATACATTTTCTTGAAGCTCTCGACGCGTACCTTAAGATAGGACTATCAGCGAAAGCCCATCTTTAAAAAAAAATTGTTTCAGTTGTAGTGGTCGACCAAGGCTTTTCCTCGATTAATCAAGTCTTTGGTTTTTTGGCTGTAACTTCGAAAATAATGCACTTAGAAGGCTCTGCCTGCGATTTTTGTTATCTTCTTTCCATCCTCTTTAAGCATGTATAAGCACAAGTCGACCAAAACACTATCCATTTGTTGCCGAAATAAATTGCAAGGGGTATGTATTCCTTACCGTTTCCTTGATTTTCTATAATCGCCTGTAACTTTCGAAACACCGATCGAACCCTACGATAATCATACATTTTCTTGAAGCTCTCGACGCGTACCTTAAGATAGGACTACCAGCGAAAGCCCATCTTAAAAAAAAAATGTTTTCAGTTGTAGTGGTCAACCAAGGCTCTTCTTCGATTAATCAAGCCGTTGGTTTTTTGGCTGTAACTTCGAAAAGAATGCACTTAGGAGGCTCTGCCTGCGATTTTTGTGATGCCCTTTCCATCCTCTTTAAGCGTGTATAAGCACAAGTCGATCGAAAAACTTTCCATTTTTTGCCGAAGTAAATTGCAAGGGGTATGTATTCCTTACTGTTTCCTCGATTTTCTATAATAGCCCGTAACTTTCGAAACACCGATCGAAACCTATGCTAATCATACATTTTCTTGAAGCTGTCGACGCGTACCTTGTGATAGGACTAACAGCGACAGCCCATCTTTAAAAAAAATATTGTTTCAGTAGTAGTGTTCGACCAAGGCTCTTCCTCGATTAATCAAGTTATTGGTTTTTTGGCTATAACTTCGAAAATAATGCACTTAGAAAGCTCTGCCTGCGATTTTTGTGATCCTCTTTCCATCCTCTTTAAGCATGTATAAGCACAAGTCGACCGAAACACTTTCCATTTTTTGCCGAAATAAATTGCAACGGGTATGTATTCCTTACCGTTTCCTTGATTTTCTATATTCGCTTGTAACTTTCGAAACACCGATCAAAACCTATGATAATCATACATTTTCTTGAAGCTCTCGACGCGTACCTTAAGATAGGATGATCAGCGAAAGCCCATCTTTAAAAAAAAATTGTTTCAGTTGTAGTGGTCGGCCAAGGCTCTTCCTCGATTAATCAAGTTATTGGTTTTTTGGCTATAACTTCGAAAATAATGCACTTAGCAAGCTCTGTTTGCGATTTTTGTGATCCTCTTTCCATCCTCTTTAAGCATGTATAAGCACAAGTCGACCGAAACACTTTCCATCTTCTGCCGAAATAAATTGCAAGGGGTATGTATTCCTTACCGTTTCCTTGATTTTCTATAATCGCCTGTAACTTTCGAATAACCGATCGAAACCTATGATAATCATACATTTTCTTGAAGCTCTCGACGCGAACCTTAAGATAGGAATATCAGCGGAAGCCCATCTTTAAAAAAGAATTGTTTCAGTTGTAGTGGTCGACCAATGCTCTTCCTCGATTAATCAAGTCTTTGGTTTTTTGGCTGTAACTTTGAAAATAATGCACTTAGAAAGCTTTGCCTGCGATTTTTGTGATCCTCTTTACATCCTCTTTAAGCATGTATAAGCACACGTTGACCGAAACACTTTCCATTTTTTGCCGAAATAAATTGCAAGGGGTATGTATTCCTTACCGTTTCCTCGATTTTCTATAATCGCCTGTAACTTTCGAAACACCGATCGAAACCTATGCTAATCGTACATTTTCTTGAAGCTCTCGACGCGTACCTTAAGATAGGATGATCAGCGAAAGCCCATCTTTAAAAAAAAATTGTTTCAGTTGTACTGGTCGACCAAGGATCTTCCTCGATTAATCAAGTCTTTGGTTTTTTGGCTGTAACTTCGAAAATAATGCACTTAGGAGGCTCTACCTGCGATTTTTGTGATCCTATTTCCATCCTCTTTAAGCATGTATAAGCACAAGTCGACCAAAACACTTTCCATTTGTTGCCGAAATAAATTGCCGGGGGTATGTATTCCTTACCGTTTCCTTGATTTTCTATAATCGCCTGTAACTTTCGAAACACCGATCGAAACCTATGATAATCATACATTTTCTTGAAGCTGTCGACGCGTACCTTGAGATAGGACTATCAGCGAAAGCCCATCTTTAAAAAAAAATTGTTTCAGTTGTAGTGGTCGACCAATGCTCTTCCTCGATTAATCAAGTTATTGATTTTTTGGCTATAACTTCGAAAATAATGCACTTAGGAGGCTCTGCCTGCGATTTTTGTGATCCTATTTCGATCCTCTTTAAGCATGTATAAGCACAAGTCGACCGAAACACTTTCCATTTTTTGCCGAAATAAATTGCAAGGGGTATGTATTCCTTACCGTTTCCTTGATTTTCTAAAATCGCTTGTAACTTTCGAAACACCGATCAAAACCTATGATAATCATACATTTTCTTGAAGCTCTCGACGCGTACCTTAAGTTAGGATGATCAGCGAAAGCCCATCTTTAAAAAAAAATTGTTTCAGTTGTACTGGTCGACCAAGGCTCTTCCTCGTTTAATGAAGTCTTTGGTTTTTTGGCTATAACTTCGAAAATAATGCACTTAGAAAGCTCTCCCTGCGATTTTTGTGATCCTCTTTCCATCCTCTTTAAGAATGTATAAGCACAAGTCGACCAAAACACTTTCCATTTGTTGCCGAAATAAATTGCAAGGGGTATGTATTCCTTACCGTTTCCTTGATTTTCTATAATCGCCTGTAACTTTCGAAACACCGATCGAACCCTACGATAATCATACATTTTCTTGAAGCTCTCGACGCGTACCTTAAGATAGGACTATCAGCGAAAGCCCATCTTTAAAAAAAAATTGTTTCAGTTGTAGTGGTCGACCAAGGCTTTTCCTCGATTAATCAAGTCTTTGGTTTTTTTGGCTGTAACTTCGAAAATAATGCACTTAGAAGGCTCTGCCTGCGATTTTTGTTATCTTCTTTCCATCCTCTTTAAGCATGTATAAGCACAAGTCGACCAAAACACTTTCCATTTGTTGCCGAAATAAATTGCAAGGGGTATGTATTCCTTACCGTTTCCTTGATTTTCTATAATCGCCTGTAACTTTCGAAACACCGATCGAACCCTACGATAATCATACATTTTCTTGAAGCTCTCGACGCGTACCTTAAGATAGGACTACCAACGAAAGCCCATCTTAAAAAAAAAATGTTTTCAGTTGTAGTGGTCAACCAAGGCTCTTCTTCGATTAATCAAGCCGTTGGTTTTTTGGCTGTAACTTCGAAAAGAATGCACTTAGGAGGCTCTGCCTGCGATTTTTGTGATGCCCTTTCCATCCTCTTTAAGCGTGTATAAGCACAAGTCGATCGAAAAACTTTCCATTTTTTGCCGAAGTAAATTGCAAGGGGTATGTATTCCTTACTGTTTCCTCGATTTTCTATAATAGCCCGTAACTTTCGAAACACCGATCGAAACCTATGCTAATCATACATTTTCTTGAAGCTGTCGACGCGTACCTTGTGATAGGACTAACAGCGACAGCCCATCTTTAAAAAAAATATTGTTTCAGTAGTAGTGTTCGACCAAGGCTCTTCCTCGATTAATCAAGTTATTGGTTTTTTGGCTATAACTTCGAAAATAATGCACTTAGAAAGCTCTGCCTGCGATTTTTGTGATCCTCTTTCCATCCTCTTTAAGCATGTATAAGCACAAGTCGACCGAAACACTTTCCATTTTTTGCCGAAATAAATTGCAACGGGTATGTATTCCTTACCGTTTCCTTGATTTTCTATAATCGCTTGTAACTTTCGAAACACCGATCAAAACCTATGATAATCAAACATTTTCTTGAAGCTCTCGACGCGTACCTTAAGTTAGGATGATCAGCGAAAGCCCATCTTTAAAAAAAAATTGTTTCAGTTGTAGTGGTCGGCCAAGGCTCTTCCTCGATTAATCAAGTTATTGGTTTTTTGGCTATAACTTCGAAAATAATGCACTTAGCAAGCTCTGTTTGCGATTTTTGTGATCCTCTTTCCATCCTCTTTAAGCATGTATAAGCACAAGTCGACCGAAACACTTTCCATCTTCTGCCGAAATAAATTGCAAGGGGTATGTATTCCTTACCGTTTCCTTGATTTTCTATAATCGCCTGTAACTTTCGAATAACCGATCGAAACCTATGATAATCATACATTTTCTTGAAGCTCTCGACGCGAACCTTAAGATAGGAATATCAGCGGAAGCCCATCTTTAAAAAAGAATTGTTTCAGTTGTAGTGGTCGACCAATGCTCTTCCTCGATTAATCAAGTCTTTGGTTTTTTGGCTGTAACTTTGAAAATAATGCACTTAGAAAGCTTTGCCTGCGATTTTTGTGATCCTCTTTACATCCTCTTTAAGCATGTATAAGCACACGTTGACCGAAACACTTTCCATTTTTTGCCGAAATAAATTGCAAGGGGTATGTATTCCTTACCGTTTCCTCGATTTTCTATAATCGCCTGTAACTTTCGAAACACCGATCGAAACCTATGCTAATCGTACATTTTCTTGAAGCTCTCGACGCGTACCTTAAGATAGGATGATCAGCGAAAGCCCATCTTTAAAAAAAAATTGTTTCAGTTGTACTGGTCGACCAAGGATCTTCCTCGATTAATCAAGTCTTTGGTTTTTTGGCTGTAACTTCGAAAATAATGCACTTAGGAGGCTCTACCTGCGATTTTTGTGATCCTATTTCCATCCTCTTTAAGCATGTATAAGCACAAGTCGACCAAAACACTTTCCATTTGTTGCCGAAATAAATTGCCGGGGGTATGTATTCCTTACCGTTTCCTTGACTTTCTATAATCGCCTGTAACTTTCGAAACACCGATCGAAACCTATGATAATCATACATTTTCTTGAAGCTGTCGACGCGTACCTTGAGATAGGACTATCAGCGAAAGCCCATCTTTAAAAAAAAATTGTTTCAGTTGTAGTGGTCGACCAATGCTCTTCCTCGATTAATCAAGTTATTGATTTTTTGGCTATAACTTCGAAAATAATGCACTTAGGAGGCTCTGCCTGCGATTTTTGTGATCCTATTTCGATCCTCTTTAAGCATGTATAAGCACAAGTCGACCGAAACACTTTCCATTTTTTGCCGAAATAAATTGCAAGGGGTATGTATTCCTTACCGTTTCCTTGATTTTCTAAAATCGCTTGTAACTTTCGAAACACCGATCAAAACCTATGATAATCATACATTTTCTTGAAGCTCTCGACGCGTACCTTAAGTTAGGATGATCAGCGAAAGCCCATCTTTAAAAAAAAATTGTTTCAGTTGTACTGGTCGACCAAGGCTCTTCCTCGTTTAATGAAGTCTTTGGTTTTTTGGCTATAACTTCGAAAATAATGCACTTAGAAAGCTCTCCCTGCGATTTTTGTGATCCTCTTTCCATCCTCTTTAAGAATGTATAAGCACAAGTCGACCAAAACACTTTCCATTTGTTGCCGAAATAAATTGCAAGGGGTATGTATTCCTTACCGTTTCCTTGATTTTCTATAATCGCCTGTAACTTTCGAAACACCGATCGAACCCTACGATAATCATACATTTTCTTGAAGCTCTCGACGCGTACCTTAAGATAGGACTATCAGCGAAAGCCCATCTTTAAAAAAAAATTGTTTCAGTTGTAGTGGTCGACCAAGGCTTTTCCTCGATTAATCAAGTCTTTGGTTTTTTGGCTGTAACTTCGAAAATAATGCACTTAGAAGGCTCTGCCTGCGATTTTTGTTATCTTCTTTCCATCCTCTTTAAGCATGTATAAGCACAAGTCGACCAAAACACTTTCCATTTGTTGCCGAAATAAATTGCAAGGGGTATGTATTCCTTACCGTTTCCTTGATTTTCTATAATCGCCTGTAACTTTCGAAACACCGATCGAACCCTACGATAATCATACATTTTCTTGAAGCTCTCGACGCGTACCTTAAGATAGGACTACCAGCGAAAGCCCATCTTAAAAAAAAAATGTTTTCAGTTGTAGTGGTCAACCAAGGCTCTTCTTCGATTAATCAAGCCGTTGGTTTTTTGGCTGTAACTTCGAAAAGAATGCACTTAGGAGGCTCTGCCTGCGATTTTTGTGATGCCCTTTCCATCCTCTTTAAGCGTGTATAAGCACAAGTCGATCGAAAAACTTTCCATTTTTTGCCGAAGTAAATTGCAAGGGGTATGTATTCCTTACTGTTTCCTCGATTTTCTATAATAGCCCGTAACTTTCGAAACACCGATCGAAACCTATGCTAATCATACATTTTCTTGAAGCTGTCGACGCGTACCTTGTGATAGGACTAACAGCGACAGCCCATCTTTAAAAAAAATATTGTTTCAGTAGTAGTGTTCGACCAAGGCTCTTCCTCGATTAATCAAGTTATTGGTTTTTTGGCTATAACTTCGAAAATAATGCACTTAGAAAGCTCTGCCTGCGATTTTTGTGATCCTCTTTCCATCCTCTTTAAGCATGTATAAGCACAAGTCGACCGAAACACTTTCCATTTTTTGCCGAAATAAATTGCAACGGGTATGTATTCCTTACCGTTTCCTTGATTTTCTATAATCGCTTGTAACTTTCGAAACACCGATCAAAACCTATGATAATCATACATTTTCTTGAAGCTCTCGACGCGTACCTTAAGTTAGGATGATCAGCGAAAGCCCATCTTTAAAAAAAAATTGTTTCAGTTGTAGTGGTCGGCCAAGGCTCTTCCTCGATTAATCAAGTTATTGGTTTTTTGGCTATAACTTCGAAAATAATGCACTTAGCAAGCTCTGTTTGCGATTTTTGTGATCCTCTTTCCATCCTCCTTAAGCATGTATAAGCACAAGTCGACCGAAACACTTTCCATCTTCTGCCGAAATAAATTGCAAGGGGTATGTATTCCTTACCGTTTCCTTGATTTTCTATAATCGCCTGTAACTTTCGAATAACCGATCGAAACCTATGATAATCATACATTTTCTTGAAGCTCTCGACGCGAACCTTAAGATAGGAATATCAGCGGAAGCCCATCTTTAAAAAAGAATTGTTTCAGTTGTAGTGGTCGACCAATGCTCTTCCTCGATTAATCAAGTCTTTGGTTTTTTGGCTGTAACTTTGAAAATAATGCACTTAGAAAGCTTTGCCTGCGATTTTTGTGATCCTCTTTACATCCTCTTTAAGCATGTATAAGCACAAGTCGACCGAAACACTTTCCATTTTTTGCCGAAATAAATTGCAAGGGGTATGTATTCCTTACCGTTTCCTCGATTTTCTATAATCGCCTGTAACTTTCGAAACACCGATCGAAACCTATGCTAATCGTACATTTTCTTGAAGCTCTCGACGCGTACCTTAAGATAGGATGATCAGCGAAAGCCCATCTTTAAAAAAAAATTGTTTCAGTTGTACTGGTCGACCAAGGATCTTCCTCGATTAATCAAGTCTTTGGTTTTTTGGCTGTAACTTCGAAAATAATGCACTTAGGAGGCTCTACCTGCGATTTTTGTGATCCTATTTCCATCCTCTTTAAGCATGTATAAGCACAAGTCGACCAAAACACTTTCCATTTGTTGCCGAAATAAATTGCCGGGGGTATGTATTCCTTACCGTTTCCTTGATTTTCTATAATCGCCCGTAACTTTCGACACACCGATCGAAACCTATGCTAATCATACATTTTCTTGAAGTTGTCGACGCGTACCTTGTGATAGAACTATCAGCGACAGCCCATCTTTAAAAAAAATATTGTTTCAGTAGTAATGGTCGACCAAGGCTTTTCCTCGATTAATCAAGTCTTTGGTTTTTTGGCTGTAACTTCGAAAATAATGCACTTAGAAGGCTCTGCCTGCGATTTTTGTTATTTTCTTTCCATCCTCTTTAAGTATGTATAAGCACAAGTCGACCAAAACACTTTCCATTTGTTGCCGAAATAAATTGCAAGGGGTATGTATTCCTTACCGTTTCCTTGATTTTCTTTAATCGCCTGTAACTTTCGAAACACCGATCGAAACCTATGATAATCATACATTTTCTTGAAGCTTTCGACGCGTACCTTAAGATAGGATGATCAGCGAAAGCCCATCTTTAAAAAAAATTGTTTCAGTTGTACGTCGACCAAGGCTCTTCCTCGATTATTCAAGCCTTTGGTTTTTTGGCTGTAACTTCGAAAATAATGCACTTAGGAGGCTCTGCCTGCGATTTTTGTGATCCTATTTCCATCCTCTTTAAGCATGTATAAGCACAAGTCGACCGAAACACTTTCCATTTTTTGCCGAAATAAATTGCAAGGGGTATGTATTCCTGTTGCAAAAGAGGGATACTCGGGAAGGTAATGAGTGCGAAATTATTTATACTCTTAACTATGGGATATATATTTAAACACAATCTCACTACAATCTTTTTGGACCTTCAGACAACACTTCCTCTAGGCGACTGAGAGCGCGCGCCTTTTCCCCACCACGTATATAGTATCTAACGAACTTAAAAGATAAGGTAGATTCCTACAATCCCCCCGCTTACTATATACGTGATAGTTCCCTATTTCTAATATTATTTTTCATTAACATAACATTGCATTAACATCTCCACGCATTGCTCGTGCCTACTTCTTCCCAACGGTTTGGTTAGTATATCGGCTTCCATCCTTTCTGAGCATACATGATTTAAACTTAAAGTGCCTTTTCTGATTTGATCCTTCACAAAATAATATTTCCTGTTTATGTGTTTGGTTCTGTTGGTGACGTTGTCCTTTTTCAGCCAATCTAATGCTGCTCTACTATCAGAGCTTAAAGTAATCTGTAACAAATCCTTATTATCTAAACTTAAACTATTAACTAAACTAGATAACCAAAGAACTTCCTGTGTGCTTTCGCATATTGCCATCAATTCGGATTCGCAAGTTGACAATGCTACCATGTCCTGTTTCCTGCTTTTCCACATTATCAAATTGTCTCCAAGTTTTATTGAGTAGCCACTGTACGATTTTGCATCCTGTGTTACGCTCCAACTCGCATCTGCGCTAACTTTAATTATTCCACCTGTACGGTTGTAGTGTAATCCGTAGTGTTTTGTGCCTTTGAGGTATCTATAAACTCGTTTTAATGCACTTAAATGGATGTTCTTCGGATTTTTGCTATATTGGGATAATCTGCTTATGCTAAATGCGATGTCCGGTCTGGTTCCTACGGATAGATACATTATGGAACCTAACATTTCTTGGTACAAAGTTATATCTACTTCTGCTGACTCCTCATGGCAATCCAGATTTTGTTGACTGTCCATGGGTGTCCTTACTATATTACAGTCTTGTAGTTTGTACTTATCTAATATCTTATCAATATACTTTTCTTGAGAAATAAATAAACCTGTTTTGTCTTCTTCAACTTTAATATTTAAAAAACTTATGTCTTTGATCTCTACTAATTCTATAGTCTTTTTAATTTCTTTGATTACGTCGTTTATGATTTCATTATGTGTGCTTAATACGATAATGTCATCAACATATATACCTAATAATAGAATACTGTTATCAAATCTCAGTCTATACACGCAAGGATCTTCCTCTAATCTTTTTAGCCCTAACTCCGTGAGAATACTGTTAATTTTATGGTTCCAGTGAAAACCTGATTGTGGTAATCCATATATACTCTTATTTAGTTTGCAAACGCTATTTTTATCTTTTACGAATCCTGGAGGTTGTTCCATGTAAATGGTTTCTTTTAGCTCACTATTTAAATACGCGGATTTTACGTCGAACTGTCGGATCTTCATTTTATTGATACTTGCTAACGTTAACATAACTCTAATGGTTTCTAATTTTATTACTGGTGCAAATGATTCCTCGAAGTGTACACCTAATTTTTGATTGTAACCCATGGCTACCAACCTTGCTTTGTATCTTATTGCGTTACCTTCTTTCAGCGTGTACACCCATTTGCTTTTAATTGTTTTCATATCGTCCTTTCTGGGAATTATTGTCCATGCGTCATGCTGCTCCATTGACATTATTTCTTCATTCATAGCTCTTCTCCATTCATCAGCCTCCTCCGACATGATTGCTTCTTTATAGTTTGCGGGTGGTGTACTTACTGGTGTTGTCACGTAATTTGTTTGTTCCCGTTTTGTATTTTGTCTCTCTGATCTTCTGACTCCAGATGCTCTTAAATTCTGTTCTCTGTCTACCATTTTTGCCTGGTGTTCGGCTGCCAATTGTTCTTTCGTTTTCCTCGTCCGTCTGTTACTGTTGGCTACTTCAGGCTGTTCTGGGGTGCTATGTTCTGCTTCTGTCGTTTCATTCTCAGTCGTCGCTTCCATGTTATCGTTTTCTTCTTCAGGGTATCTCGAAATTTGTATTCCTTCTATGTCGTCTTCTACGTTTTTGTCATCGTACTTTATCACATCTGGCCCCTTTTCGTCTTCTTGACTGTCTATCAGTGTGGATCCTTTAATGCCTTCGTTAAAATTCACTGTTCTTGATACATGTACTTTCCGATCACTTGGGTCATAAATTCTATATGCTCTGCATTCTTTATCATACCCGACGAAAATTCCTCGTTTTGCTCTTCCTTGTAATTTGTTCCTTGCTCCCTTCGGTATGTAATAATATGCCAGACTTCCAAAGATCTTGAGATATGCTACTGTCGGTTTGACCCCAGACCATCTTTCCGCTGGTGTCATCAACTGGTCCATTTTTATTGGGGTTATGTTCTTGATATGTGATGCCGTCATTATTGCTTCTGCCCAAAAATATGCTGGTAACTTTGCGTCCATGAGCATTGCTCTTGCTCTTTCTAATAACGTCCTATTCGTCCTCTCCGCAATCCCGTTGCTCTGTGGGTTATATGGCACTGTTTTTTCATGTGTGATTCCTTTGCTCTTGAATAGCTCTTCGAATTTTAGGTTGACGAACTCCTTTCCATTGTCGGATCTGACTCTTTTTAATGTATTGCCTGTCTCCTTCTGTGATTTTTCCATAAATTCTATAAACTTGTTAAATGCTTCGTCTTTTGTTTTAATAATGTATACGCAAGTATATCTACTGTAGCCGTCCACGAGTACATATATATATCGACTGCCTGCTAAAGAGACAACTGGCATGGGACCGCACAGGTCCATATGAACCAGTTCTAATGGTTCCTTGGCGGTCTGTCCCCCCAGGTTTCTGTGTGGTTCCTGTGTCAGTTTCGCCATAATACATGGTTCACAGATGCCTAGGTTTTCGGCATTGTATCGTAAGCCTCTAACTAGCTTGTTTTCGTGTAGTGTGTCTAGGTATCCTTCACATATGTGTCCTAACCTTCGATGCCATAGTTCCTTTTTGTGTTTACCTGTCTCTTGTCCTGTTGATTTTCCTTTCATACTCTCGGTCCGTCTACATGTGGTGTTTTTCTCTTCATCCTCAGTTACTAATGCGCAACTATTATCTACCTTTGTGGCTTCTAATATAAAAATACCGTCTATTTCCTTAGCTTCTGCGACAATCTCGTTCCTTTTTCCAAGTATTTGTGCAGTACCTTTCTTAAATACGACTGATAACTCATTGCTATTTAGTTGACTGACTGACAATAGGCTTGCTCGTAGCTCTGGTACGTACAGTACGTCCTTTATTATGATCTGTTTCTTACCTTCCCTGGTCTCCGTAGACATTCTTACGTCGCCCCTTGCCTCTGAGTGTACCTCTCTATTGTTTTCCGCAACCTTTATTGTCGTCTTATATGGTGTCGTGTTCACCATCCAGTTTCTATGTGGCGTCATATGCGACGTTGATCCTGAGTCGAGGGTCCAAATCTGGTTTTGTCTATTGCTTGTCCCATCAATTATATGTAAACCTTTCTTTCCGTACGTTTGGAATGTGTATTCTTCCTTATTGTCGATTGCCATGTTTCCCTGCTCACTTCGGCCTCTATATCTCCTGTGATTGCTGGTTGTATTATGATAGTTGCCTCGGTAAATTCCTCTTTGTTGTCTGTTCCCTGACGTGTGCGTGCTCCTGTCCTGTTTGAAATAGCATTCCTTGGCCATATGATTTTTCCTGCCACATATAAAACATCCTGTATTATTTCCCTTCCTTGTAAATGCCCCTCTTGTGACTCTATAGGCCCTTTCTCCTCTATTCTGGCCAGTTGCCAGGCTGTAGCCATCCTCGCTATTGGATGCTAGTCTAGTTTCTTCCTCGCATATCATTTGTTGTATACTCTCTAAAGTTAAGCTACGTTGGGCTCTCAGGGCTGCGGTTGCTCTTTCGAATTTTGGGTGTATACCCCTAACTGCATGATATACGACTTCTCTCTTGGAGATAGGATGCCCTAAAATCGCACTTCTCGCTTCAATACTCCTGATCCTACCAAGGTACTCGTTTATGGCCTCGTTGTTACCCATTTTCATGTTTTTTAATTCTAATCCTACATCTATTCTTCTGTCTTCTATGTTCCCCTCGTGCATCCCTTTTAGTTTTTCCCAGAGTGTACTGGCCCTATTCTCCGTAAGAAACTGGCACGCTTGTTCGTCAGATACTGTGTTAATTATAATCCCGAACGCCTCATCATTTTTCCATTCCCATTTAGTTCTATTCTTGAATTCATTCGATTCTACATTCGTGCTCACCGGCGGTTCCGGATCCTCTATAATTTCCTTATACAGCCTCCGGGCTCTTAATATGGATTTCACTTTAAGTGACCAGACGTAATAATTATTATTATTTAGCGGTTCTACCTTCCCGATGGGTATTGTAGCTCCTTCAGCCATTGGATTCCTTCTTGTGGTCTTCCTGGTTTCTCTACCTCGCCACGTGCCTGGCCAGTCTTTCGAGCCCACGTGTTCTAACCTCTATTTGCCACGTGCCTCGTCTATCTTACTCTTCTTTGTAATTTCGCACTTATTGCACTTCCCTCAACCACGCTCTGCTACCAATTGTTGTAAAAGAGGGATACTCGGGAAGGTAATGAGTGCGAAATTATTTATACTCTTAACTATGGGATATATATTTAAACACAATCTCACTACAATCTTTTTGGACCTTCAGACAACACTTCCTCTAGGCGACTGAGAGCGCGCGCCTTTTCCCCACCACGTATATAGTATCTAACGAACTTAAAAGATAAGGTAGATTCCTACAATTCCTTACCGTTTCCTTGATTTTCTATAATCGCCTGTAACGTTCGAAACACCGATCGAAACCTATGATAATCATACATCTTCTTGAAGCTGTCGACGCGTACCTTAAGATAGGACTATCAGCGACAGCTCATATTTAAAAAAAAATATTGTTTCAGTTGTAGTGGTCGACCAAGGCTCTTCTTCGATTAATCAAGCCGTTGGTTTTTTGGCTGTAACTTCGAAAATAATGGACTTAGGAGGCTCTGCCTGCGATTTTTTTGATCCTATTTCCATCCTCTTTAAGCATGTATAAGCACAAGTCGACCGAAACACTTTCCATTATTTGCCGAAATATATTGCAATGGGTATGTATTCCTTACCGTTTCCTTGATTTTCTTTAATCGCCTGTAACGTTCGAAACACCGATCGAAACCTATGATAATCATACATCTTCTTGAAGCTGTCGACGCGTACCTTAAGATAGGACTATCAGCGACAGCTCATCTTTAAAAAAAAATATTGTTTCCGTTGTAGTGGTCGACCAAGGCTCTTCTTCGATTAATCAAGCCGTTGGTTTTTTGGCTGTAACTTCGAAAATAATGCAATTACAAGGCACTGCCTGCGATTTTTGTGATGCCCTGTCCATCCTCTTTACGCCTGAATAAGCACAAGTCGATCGAAAAACTTTCCATTTTTTGCCGAAATAAATTGCAATGAGTATGTATTTTTTTACCGTCTCCTCGATTTTCTTTAATCGCCTGTAACTATCGAAACACCGATCGAAACCTATGATAGTCATACATTTTCTTGAAGCTCTGGACGCGTACCTTAAGATAGGATGATCAGCGAAAACCCATCTTTAAAAAAAAATTGTTTCAGTTGTACTGGTCGACCAAGGCTCTTCCTCGATTAATCAAGTCTTTGGTTTTTTGGCTATAACTTCGAAAGTAATGCACTTAGAAAGCTCTGCCTGCGATTTTTGTGTACCTCTTTCCATCCTCTTTAAGCACGTATAAGGACAAGTCGACCGAAACACTTTCCATTTTTTGCCGAAATAAATTGCAAGTGGTATGTATTCCTTACTGTTTCCTCGATTTTCTATAATCGCCCGTAACTTTCGAAACACCGATCGAAACCTATGCTAATCATACATTTTCTTGAAGCTGTCGACGCGTACCTTGTGATAGGACTGACAGCGACAGCCCATCTTTAAAAAAAATATTGTTTCAGTAGTAGTGGTCGACCAAGGCTCTTCCTCGATTAATCAAGTTATTGGTTTTTTGGCTATAGCTTCGAAAATAATGCACTTAGAAAGCTCTGCCTGCGATTTTTGTGATCCTCTTTCCATCCTCTTTAAGCATGTATAAGCACAAGTCGACCGAAACTTTTTCCATTTTTTGCCGAAATAAATTGCAAGGGGTATTTATTCCTTACCGTTTCCTTGATTTTCTATAACCGCTTGTAACTTTCGAAACACCGATCGAAACCTATGATAATCATACATTTTCTTGAAGCTGTCGACGCGTACCTTGAGATAGGACTATCAGCGACAGCCCATCTTTAAAAAAAATATTGTTTCAGTGGTAGTGGTCGACCAAGGCTCTTCCTCGATTAATCAAGTTATTGGTTTTTCGGCTATAACTTCGAAAATAATGAACTTAGAAAGCTCTGCCTGCGATTTTTGTGATCCTCTTTCCATCCTCTTTACGCATGTATAAGCACAAGTCGACCAAAACACTTTCCATTTTTTGCCGAAATAAATTGCAAGGGGTATTTATTCCTTACCGTTTCCTCGATTTTCTTTAATCGCCTGTAACTTTCGAAACACCGATCGAAACCTATGATAATCATACATTTTCTTGAAGCTCTCGACGCGCACCTTAAGTTAGGATGATCGACGACAGCTCATCTTTAAAAATAAATATTGTTTCAGTAGTAGTGTTCGACCAAGGCTCTTCTTCGATTAATCAAGTCTTTGGTTTTTTGGCTGTAACTTCGAAAATAATGCAATTACAAGGCACTGCCTGCGATTTTTGTGATGCCCTGTCCATCCTCTTTACGCCTGAATAAGCACAAGTCGATCGAAAAACTTTCCATTTTTTGCCGAAATAAATTGCAATGAGTGTGTATTTTTTTACCGTCTCCTCGATTTTCTTTAATCGCCTGTAACTATCGAAACACCGATCGAAACCTATGATAGTCATACATTTTCTTGAAGCTCTGGACGCGCACCTTAAGATAGGATGATCAGCGAAAGCCCATCTTTAAAAAAAAATTGTTTCAGTTGTACTGGTCGACCAAGGCTCTTCCTCGATTAATCAAGTCTTTGGTTTTTTGGCTATAACTTCGAAAGTAATGCACTTAGAAAGCTCTGCCTGCGATTTTTGTGTACCTCTTTCCATCCTCTTTAAGGACGTATAAGGACAAGTCGACCGAAACACTTTCCATTTTTTGCCGAAATAAATTGCAAGGGGTATGTATTCCTTGCCGTTTCCTCGATTTTCTATAATCGCCTGTAACTTTCGAAATGCCGATCGAAACCTATGATAATCATACATTTTCTTGAAGCTCTCGACGCGTACCTTAAGTTAGAATGATCAGCGAAAGCCCATCTTTAAAAAAAAATTGTTTCAGTTGTACTGGTCGACCAAGGCTCTTCCTCGATTAATCAAGCGTTTGGTTTTTTGGCTGTAGCTTCGAAAATAATGCAGTTAGGAGGCTCTGCCTGCGATTTTTGTGATCCTCTTTCCATCCTCTTTAAGCATTTAAAAGCACAAGTCGACCAAAACACTTTCCATTTGTTGCCGAAATAAATTGCCGGGGGTATGTATTCCTTACCGTTTCCTTGATTTTCTATAATCGCCTGTAACTTTCGAAACACCGATCGAACCCTACGATAATCATACATTTTCTTGATGCTCTCGACGCGTACCTTAAGATAGGACTACCAGCGAAAGCCCATCTTAAAAAAAAATGTTTTCAGTTGTAGTGGTCGACCAAGGCTCTTCTTCGATTAATCAAGCCGTTGGTTTTTTGGCTGTAACTTCGAAAATAATGCACTTAGGAGGCTCTGCCTGCGATTTTTGTGATGCCCTTTCCATCCTCTTTAAGCGTGTATAAGCAGAAGTCGATCGAAAAACTTTCCATTTTTTGCCGAAATAATTTGCATGGGGTTTGTATTCCTTACCGTTTCCTCGATTTTTTATAATCGCCCGTAACTTTCGACACACCGATCGAAACCTATGCTAATCATACATTTTCTTGTAGTTGTCGACGCGTACCTTGTGATAGGACTATCAGCGACAGCCCATCTTTAAAAAAAATATTGTTTCAGTAGTAGTGGTCGACCAAGGCTTTTCCTCGATTTATCAAGTTATTGGTTTTTTGATTATAACTTCGAAAATAATGCACATAGGAGGCTCTGCCTGCGATTTTTGTGTACCTCTTTCCATCCTCTTTAAGGACGTATAAGGACAAGTCGACCGAAACACTTTCCATTTTTTGCCGAAATAAATTGCAAGGGGTATGTATTCCTTGCCGTTTCCTCGATTTTCTATAATCGCCTGTAACTTTCGAAATGCCGATCGAAACCTATGATAATCATACATTTTCTTGAAGCTCTCGACGCGTACCTTAAGTTAGAATGATCAGCGAAAGCCCATCTTTAAAAAAAAATTGTTTCAGTTGTACTGGTCGACCAAGGCTCTTCCTCGATTAATCAAGCGTTTGGTTTTTTGGCTGTAGCTTCGAAAATAATGCAGTTAGGAGGCTCTGCCTGCGATTTTTGTGATCCTCTTTCCATCCTCTTTAAGCATTTAAAAGCACAAGTCGACCAAAACACTTTCCATTTGTTGCCGAAATAAATTGCCGGGGGTATGTATTCCTTACCGTTTCCTTGATTTTCTATAATCGCCTGTAACTTTCGAAACACCGATCGAACCCTACGATAATCATACATTTTCTTGATGCTCTCGACGCGTACCTTAAGATAGGACTACCAGCGAAAGCCCATCTTAAAAAAAAATGTTTTCAGTTGTAGTGGTCGACCAAGGCTCTTCTTCGATTAATCAAGCCGTTGGTTTTTTGGCTGTAACTTCGAAAATAATGCACTTAGGAGGCTCTGCCTGCGATTTTTGTGATGCCCTTGCCATCCCCTTTAAGCGTGTATAAGCACAAGTCGATCGAAAAACTTTCCATTTTTTGCCGAAGTAAATTGTAAGGGGTATGTATTCCTTACTGTTTCCTCGATTTTCTATAATCGCCCGTAACTTTCGAAACACCGATCGAAACCTATGCTAATCATACATTTTCTTGAAGCTGTCGACGCGTACCTTGTGATAGGACTAACAGCGACAGCCCATCTTTAAAAAAAATATTGTTTCAGTAGTAGTGGTCGACCAAGGCTTTTCCTCGATTAATCAAGTTATTGGTTTGTTGGCTATAACTTCGAAAATAATGCACTTAGGAGGCTCTGCCTGCGATTTTTGTGATCCTATTTCCATCCTCTTTAAGCATGTATAAGCACAAGTCGACCGAAACACTTTCCATTTTTTGCCGAAATAAATTGCAAGGGGTATGTATTCCTTACCGTTTCCTTGATTTTCTAAAATCGCTTGTAACTTTCGAAACACCGATCAAAACCTATGATAATCATACATTTTCTTGAAGCTCTCGACGCGTACCTTAAGTTAGGATGATCAGCGAAAGCCCATCTTTAAAAAAATATTGTTTCAGTTGTACTGGTCGACCAAGGCTCTTCCTCGTTTAATGAAGTCTTTGGTTTTTTGGCTATAACTTCGAAAATAATGCACTTAGAAAGCTCTGCCTGCGATTTTTGTGATCCTCTTTCCATCCTCTTTAAGCATGTATAAGCACAAGTCGACCAAAACACTTTCCATTTGTTGCCGAAATAAATTGCAAGGGGTATGTATTCCTTACCGTTTCCTTGATTTTCTATAATCGCCTGTAACTTTCGAAACACCGATCGAACCCTACGATAATCATACATTTTCTTGAAGCTCTCGACGCGTACCTTAAGATAGGACTACCAGCGAAAGCCCATCTTAAAAAAAAAATGTTTTCAGTTGTAGTGGTCGACCAAGGCTCTTCTTCGATTAATCAAGCCGTTCGTTTTTTGGCTGTAACTTCGAAAATAATGCACTTAGGAGGCTCTGCCTGCGATTTTTGTGATCCTCTTTCCATCCGCTTTAAGCGCGTTAAAGTACAAGTCGACCGAAACACTTTCCATTATTTGCCGAAATATATTGCAATGGGTATGTATTCCTTACCGTTTCCTTGATTTTCTTTAATCGCCTGTAACTTTCGAAACACCGATCGAAAACTATGATAATCATACATCTTCTTGAAGCTGTCGACGCGTACCTTGTGATAGGACTAACAGCGACAGCCCATCTTTAAAAAAAATATTGTTTCAGTAGTAGTGGTCGACCAAGGCTCTCCCTCGATTAATCAAGTTATTGGTTTTTTGGCTATAACTTCGAAAATAATGCACTTAGAAAGCTCTGCCTGCGATTTTTGTGATCCTCTTTCCATCCTCTTTAAGCATGTATAAGCACCAGTCGACCGAAACACTTTCCATTTTTTGCCGAAATAAATTGCAAGGGGTATTTATTCCTTACCGTTTCCTCGATTTTCTTTAATCGCCTGTAACTTTCGAAAAACCGATCGAAACCTATGATAATCATACATCTTCTTGAAGCTGTCGACGCGTACCTTAAGATAGGACTATCAGCGACAGCTCATCTTTAAAAAAAAATATTGTTTCAGTTGTAGTGGTCGACCAAGGCTCTTCCTCGTTTAATGAAGTCTTTGGTTTTTTGGCTATAACTTCGAAAATAATGCACTTAGAAGGCTCTGCCTGCGATTTTTGTGATCCTCGTTCCATCCGCTTTAAGCGCGTTAAAGTACAAGTCGACCGAAACACTTTCCATTATTTGCCGAAATATATTGCAATGGGTATGTATTCCTTACCGTTTCCTTGATTTTCTTTAATCGCCTGTAACTTTCGAAACACCGATCGAAAACTATGATAATCATACATCTTCTTGAAGCTGTCGACGCGTACCTTAAGATAGGACTATCAGCGACAGGTCATCTTTAAAAAAAAATATTGTTTCATTTGTAGTGGTCGACCAAGGCTCTTCCTCGTTTAATGAAGTCTTTGGTTTTTTGGCTATAACTTCGAAAATAATGCACTTAGAAGGCTCTGCCTGCGATTTTTGTGATCCTCTTTCCATCCTCTTTAAGCACGTATAAGGACAAGTCGACCGAAACACTTTCCATTTTTTGCCGAAATAAATTGCAAGGGGTATGTATTCCTTACCGTTTCCTTGATTTTCTTTAATCGCCTGTAACGTTCGAAACACCGATCGAAACCTATGATAATCATACATCTTCTTGAAGCTGTCGACGCGTACCTTAAGATAGGACTATCAGCGACAGCTCATCTTTAAAAAAAAATATTGTTTCAGTTGTAGTGGTCGACCAAGGCTCTTCTTCGATTAATCAAGCCGTTGGTTTTTTGGCTGTAACTTCGAAAATAATGCAATTACAAGGCACTGCCTGCGATTTTTGTGATGCCCTGTCCATCCTCTTTACGCCTGAATAAGCACAAGTCGATCGAAAAACTTTCCATTTTTTGCCGAAATAAATTGCAATGAGTATGTATTTTTTTACCGTCTCCTCGATTTTCTTTAATCGCCTGTAACTATCGAAACACCGATCGAAACCTATGATAGTCATACATTTTCTTGAAGCTCTGGACGCGTACCTTAAGATAGGATGATCAGCGAAAACCCATCTTTAAAAAAAAATTGTTTCACTTGTACTGGTCGACCAAGGCTCTTCCTCGATTAATCAAGTCTTTGGTTTTTTGGCTATAACTTCGAAAGTAATGCACTTAGAAAGCTCTGCCTGCGATTTTTGTGTACCTCTTTCCATCCTCTTTAAGCACGTATAAGGACAAGTCGACCGAAACACTTTCCATTTTTTGCCGAAATAAATTGCAAGGGGTATGTATTCCTTGCCGTTTCCTCGATTTTCTATAATCGCCTGTAACTTTCGAAATGCCGATCGAAACCTATGATAATCATACATTTTCTTGAAGCTCTCGACGCGTACCTTAAGTTAGGATGATCAGCGAAAGCCCATCTTTAAAAAAAAATTGTTTCAGTTGTACTGGTCGACCAAGGCTCTTCCTCGATTAATCAAGCGTTTGGTTTTTTGGCTGTAACTTCGAAAATAATGCAGTTAGGAGGCTCTGCCTGCGATTTTTGTGATCCTCTTTCCATCCTCTTTAAGCATTTATAAGCACAAGTCGACCAAAACACTTTCCATTTGTTGCCGAAATAAATTGCAAGGGGTATGTATTCCTTACCGTTTCCTTGATTTTCTATAATCGCCTGTAACTTTCGAAACACCGATCGAACCCTACGATAATCATACATTTTCTTGATGCTCTCGACGCGTACCTTAAGATAGGACTACCAGCGAAAGCCCATCTTAAAAAAAAAATGTTTTCAGTTGTAGTGGTCGACCAAGGCTCTTCTTCGATTAATCAAGCCGTTGGTTTTTTGGCTGTAACTTGAAAATAATGCACTTAGGAGGCTCTGCCTGCGATTTTTGTGATGCCCTTTCCATCCTCTTTAAGCGTGTATAAGCACAAGTCGATCGAAAAACTTTCCATTTTTTGCCGAAATAAATTGCAAGGGGTATGTATTCCTTACTGTTTCCTCGATTTTCTATAATCGCCCGTAACTTTGGAAACACCGATCGAAACCTATGCTAATCATACATTTTCTTGAAGCTGTCGACGCGTACCTTGTGATAGGACTAACAGCGACAGCCCATCTTTAAAAAAAATATTGTTTCAGTAGTAGTGGTCGACCAAGGCTCTTCCTCGATTAATCAAGTTATTGGTTTTTTGGCTATAGCTTCGAAAATAATGCACTTAGAAAGCTCTGCCTGCGATTTTTGTGATCCTCTTTCCATCCTCTTTAAGCATGTATAAGCACAAGTCGACCGAAACTTTTTCCATTTTTTGCCGAAATAAATTGCAAGGGGTATTTATTCCTTACCGTTTCCTTGATTTTCTATAACCGCTTGTAACTTTCGAAACACCGATCGAAACCTATGATAATCATACATTTTCTTGAAGCTGTCGACGCGTACCTTGAGATAGGACTATCAGCGACAGCCCATCTTTAAAAAAAATATTGTTTCAGTGGTAGTGGTCGACCAAGGCTCTTCCTCGATTAATCAAGTTATTGGTTTTTTTGGCTGTAACTTCGAAAATAATGCAGTTAGGAGGCTCTGCCTGCGATTTTTGTGATCCTCTTTCCATACTCTTTAAGCATTTATAAGCACAAGTCGACCAAAACACTTTCCATTTGTTGCCGAAATAAATTGCAAGGGGTATGTATTCCTTACCGTTTCCTTGATTTTCTATAATCGCCTGTAACTTTCGAAACACCGATCGAACCCTACGATAATCATACATTTTCTTGATGCTCTCGACGCGTACCTTAAGATAGGACTACCAGCGAAAGCCCATCTTAAAAAAAAAATGTTTTCAGTTGTAGTGGTCGACCAAGGCTCTTCTTCGATTAATCAAGCCGTTGGTTTTTTGGCTGTAACTTCGAAAATAATGCACTTAGGAGGCTCTGCCTGCGATTTTTGTGATGCCCTTTCCATCCTCTTTAAGCGTGTATAAGCACAAGTCGATCGAAAAACTTTCCATTTTTTGCCGAAATGAATTGCAAGGGGTATGTATTCCTTACTGTTTCCTCGATTTTCTATAATCGCCCGTAACTTTCGAAACACCGATCGAAACCTATGCTAATCATACATTTTCTTGAAGCTGTCGACGCGTACCTTGTGATAGGACTAACAGCGACAGCCCATCTTTAAAAAAAATATTGTTTCAGTAGTAGTGGTCGACCAAGGCTCTTCCTCGATTAATCAAGTTATTGGTTTTTTGGCTATAGCTTCGAAAATAATGCACTTAGAAAGCTCTGCCTGCGATTCTTGTGATCCTCTTTCCATCCTCTTTAAGCATGTATAAGCACAAGTCGACCGAAACTTTTTCCATTTTTTACCGAAATAAATTGCAAGGGGTATTTATTCCTTACCGTTTCCTTGATTTTCTATAACCGCTTGTAACTTTCGAAACACCGATCGAAACCTATGATAATCATACATCTTCTTGAAGCTGTCGACGCGTACCTTAAGATAGGACTATCAGCGACAGCTCATCTTTAAAAAAAAATATTGTTTCAGTTGTAGTGGTCGACCAAGGCTCTTCTTCGATTAATCAAGCCGTTGGTTTTTTGGCTGTAACTTCGAAAATAATGCACTTAGGAGGCTCTGCCTGCGATATTTGTGATGCCCGTTCCATCCTCTTTAAGCGTGTATAAGCACAAGTCGATCGAAAAACTTTCCATTCTTTACCGACATAAATTGCAAGGGGTTTGTATTCCTTACCGTTTCCTCGATTTTCTATAATCGCCCGTAACTTTGGAAACACCGATCGAAACCTATGCTAATCATACATTTTCTTGAAGTTGTCGACGCGTACCTTGTGATAGGACTATCAGCGACAGCCCATCTTTAAAAAAAATGTTGTTTCAGTAGTAGTGGTCGACCAAGGCTTTTCCTCGATTAATCAAGTTATTGGATTTTTGGCTATAACTTCGAAAATAATGCACTTAGGAGGCTCTGCCTGCGATTTTTGTGATCCTATTTCCATCCTCTTTAAGCGTGTATAAGCACAAGTCGACCGAAACACTTTCCATTTTTTGCCGAAATAAATTGCAAGGGGTATGTATTCCTTACCGTTTCCTTGATTTTCTAAAATCGCTTGTAACTTTCGAAACACCGATCAAAACCTTTGATAATCATACATTTTCTTGAAGCTCTCGACGCGTACCTTAAGTTAGGATGATCAGCGAAAGCCCATCTTTAAAAAAAAATTGTTTCAGTTGTACTGGTCGACCAAGGCTCTTCCTCGTTTAATGAAGTCTTTGGTTTTTTGGCTATAACTTCGAAAATAATGCACTTAGAAAGCTCTGCCTGCGATTTTTGTGTACCTCTTTCCATCCTCTTTAAGCATGTATAAGCACAAGTCGACCGAAACACTTTCCATTTTTTGCCGAAATAAATTGCAAGGGGTATGTATTCCTTACCGTTTCCTTGATTTTCTTTAATCGCGTGTAACTTTCGAAACACCGATCGAAACCTATGATAATCATACATCTTCTTGAAGCTGTCGACGCGTACCTTAAGATAGGACTATCAGCGACAGCTCATCTTTAAAAAAAAATATTGTTTCAGTTGTAGTGGTCGACCAAGGCTCTTCCTCGTTTAATGAAGTCTTTGGTTTTTTGGCTATAACTTCGAAAATAATGCACTTAGAAGGCTCTGCCTGCGATTTTTGTGATCCTCGTTCCATCCGCTTTAAGCGCGTTAAAGTACAAGTCGACCGAAACACTTTCCATTATTTGCCGAAATAAATTGCAAGGGGTATGTATTCCTTACCGTTTCCTTGATTTTCTATAATCGCCTGTAACGTTCGAAACACCGATCAAAACCTATGATAATCATACATCTTCTTGAAGCTGTCGACGCGTACCTTAAGATAGGACTATCAGCGACAGCTCATCTTTAAAAAAAATTGTTTCAGTTGTACTGGTCGACCAAGGATCTTCCTCGATTATTCAAGCCTTTGGTTTTTTGGCTGTTACTTCGAAAATAAAGCACTTAGGAGGCTCTGCCTGCGATTTTTGTGATCCTATTTCCATCCTCTTTAAGCATGTATAAGCACAAGTCGACCGAAACACTTTCCATTTTTTGCCGAAATAAATTGCAAGGGGTATGTATTCCTTACCGTTTCCTTGATTTTCTATAATCGCCTGTAACGTTCGAAACACCGATCGAAACCTATGATAATCATACATCTTCTTGAAGCTGTCGACGCGTACCTTAAGATAGGACTATCAGCGACAGCTCATCTTTAAAAAAAAATATTGTTTCAGTTGTAGTGGTCGACCAAGGCTCTTCTTCGATTAATCAAGCCGTTGGTTTTTTGGCTGTAACTTCGAAAATAATCGACTTAGGAGGCTCTGCCTGCGATTTTTTTGATCCTATTTCCATCCTCTTTAAGCATGTATAAGCACAAGTCGACCGAAACACTTTCCATTATTTGCCGAAATATATTGCAATGGGTATGTATTCCTTACCGTTTCCTTGATTTTCTTTAATCGCCTGTAACGTTCGAAACACCGATCGAAACCTATGATTATCATACATCTTCTTGAAGCTGTCGACGCGTACCTTAAGATAGGACTATCTGCGACAGCTCATCTTTAAAAAAAAATATTGTTTCAGTTGTAGTGGTCGACCAAGGCTCTTCTTCGATTAATCAAGCCGTTGGTTTTTTGGCTGTAACTTCGAAAATAATGCAATTACAAGGCACTGCCTGCGATTTTTGTGATGCCCTGTCCATCCTCTTTACGCCTGAATAAGCACAAGTCGATCGAAAAACTTTCCATTTTTTGCCGAAATAAATTGCAATGAGTATGTATTTTTTTACCGTCTCCTCGATTTTCTTTAATCGCCTGTAACTACCGAAACACCGATCGAAACCTATGATAGTCATACATTTTCTTGAAGCTCTGGACGCGTACCTTAAGATAGGATGATCAGCGAAAACCCATCTTTAAAAAAAAATTGTTTCAGTTGTACTGGTCGACCAAGGCTCTTCCTCGATTAATCAAGTCTTTGGTTTTTTGGCTATAACTTCGAAAGTAATGCACTTAGAAAGCTCTGCCTGCGATTTTTGTGTACCTCTTTCCATCCTCTTTAAGCACGTATAAGGACAAGTCGACCGAAACACTTTCCATTTTTTGCCGAAATAAATTGCAAGGGGTATGTA
This sequence comes from Anoplius nigerrimus, assembly GCA_914767735.1. Lineage (NCBI taxonomy): Eukaryota > Metazoa > Arthropoda > Insecta > Hymenoptera > Pompilidae > Anoplius > Anoplius nigerrimus. The sequence continues at coordinate 85,648 of CAJZBX010000128.1, forward strand.
TTCCTTGCCGTTTCCTCGATTTTCTATAATCGCCTGTAACTTTCGAAATGCCGATCGAAACCTATGATAATCATACATTTTCTTGAAGCTCTCGACGCGTACCTTAAGTTAGGATGATCAGCGAAAGCCCATCTTTAAAAAAAAATTGTTTCAGTTGTACTGGTCGACCAAGGCTCTTCCTCGATTAATCAAGCGTTTGGTTTTTTGGCTGTAACTTCGAAAATAATGCAGTTAGGAGGCTCTGCCTGCGATTTTTGTGATCCTCTTTCCATCCTCTTTAAGCATTTATAAGCACAAGTCGACCAAAACACTTTCCATTTGTTGCCGAAATAAATTGAAAGGGGTATGTATTCCTTACCGTTTCCTTGATTTTCTATAATCGCCTGTAACTTTCGAAACACCGATCGAACCCTACGATAATCATACATTTTCTTGATGCTCTCGACGCGTACCTTAAGATAGGACTACCAGCGAAAGCCCATCTTAAAAAAAAAATGTTTTCAGTTGTAGTGGTCGACCAAGGCTCTTCTTCGATTAATCAAGCCGTTGGTTTTTTGGCTGTAACTTCGAAAATAATGCACTTAGGAGGCTCTGCCTGCGATTTTTGTGATGCCCTTTCCATCCTCTTTAAGCGTGTATAAGCACAAGTCGATCGAAAAACTTTCCATTTTTTGCCGAAATAAATTGCAAGGGGTATGTATTCCTTACTGTTTCCTCGATTTTCTATAATCGCCCGTAACTTTCGAAACACCAATCGAAACCTATGCTAATCATACATTTTCTTGAAGCTGTCGACGCGTACCTTGTGATAGGACTAACAGCGACAGCCCATCTTTAAAAAAAATATTGTTTCAGTAGTAGTGGTCGACCAAGGCTCTTCCTCGATTAATCAAGTTATTGGTTTTTTGGCTATAGCTTCGAAAATAATGCACTTAGAAAGCTCTGCCTGCGATTTTTGTGATCCTCTTTCCATCCTCTTTAAGCATGTATAAGCACAAGTCGACCGAAACGTTTTCCATTTTTTGCCGAAATAAATTGCAAGGGGTATTTATTCCTTACCGTTTCCTTGATTTTCTATAACCGCTTGTAACTTTCGAAACACCGATCGAAACCTATGATAATCATACATTTTCTTGAAGCTGTCGACGCGTACCTTGAGATAGGACTATCAGCGACAGCCCATCTTTAAAAAAAATATTGTTTCAGTGGTAGTGGTCGACCAAGGCTCTTCCTCGATTAATCAAGTTATTGGTTTTTTGGCTGTAACTTCGAAAATAATGCAGTTAGGAGGCTCTGCCTGCGATTTTTGTGATCCTCTTTCCATCCTCTTTAAGCATTTATAAGCACAAGTCGACCAAAACACTTTCCATTTGTTGCCGAAATAAATTGCAAGGGGTATGTATTCCTTACCGTTTCCTTGATTTTCTATAATCGCCTGTAACTTTCGAAACACCGATCGAACCCTACGATAATCATACATTTTCTTGATGCTCTCGACGCGTACCTTAAGATAGGACTACCAGCGAAAGCCCATCTTAAAAAAAAAATGTTTTCAGTTGTAGTGGTCGACCAAGGCTCTTCTTCGATTAATCAAGCCGTTGGTTTTTTGGCTGTAACTTCGAAAATAATGCACTTAGGAGGCTCTGCCTGCGATTTTTGTGATGCCCTTTCCATCCTCTTTAAGCGTGTATAAGCACAAGTCGATCGAAAAACTTTCCATTTTTTGCCGAAATAAATTGCAAGGGGTATGTATTCCTTACTGTTTCCTCGATTTTCTATAATCGCCCGTAACTTTCGAAACACCGATCGAAACCTATGCTAATCATACATTTTCTTGAAGCTGTCGACGCGTACCTTGTGATAGGACTAACAGCGACAGCCCATCTTTAAAAAAAATATTGTTTCAGTAGTAGTGGTCGACCAAGGCTCTTCCTCGATTAATCAAGTTATTGGTTTTTTGGCTATAGCTTCGAAAATAATGCACTTAGAAAGCTCTGCCTGCGATTCTTGTGATCCTCTTTCCATCCTCTTTAAGCATGTATAAGCACAAGTCGACCGAAACTTTTTCCATTTTTTACCGAAATAAATTGCAAGGGGTATTTATTCCTTACCGTTTCCTTGATTTTCTATGACCGCTTGTAACTTTCGAAACACCGATCGAAACCGATGATAATCATACATTTTCTTGAAGCTGTCGACGCATACCTTGAGATAGGACTATCAGCGACAGCCCATCTTTAAAAAAAATATTGTTTCAGTGGTAGTGGTCGACCAAGGCTCTTCCTCGATTAATCAAGTTATTGGTTTTTTGGCTATAACTTCGAAAATAATGCACTTAGAAAGCTCTGCCTGCGATTTTTGTGATCCTCTTTCCATCCTCTTTACGCATGTATAAGCACAAGTCGACCAAAACACTTTCCATTTTTTGCCGAAATAAATTGCAAGGGGTATTTATTCCTTACCGTTTCCTCGATTTTCTTTAATCGCCTGTAACTTTCGAAACACCGATCGAAACCTATGATAATCATACATCTTCTTGAAGCTGTCGACGCGTACCTTAAGATAGGACTATCAGCGACAGCTCATCTTTAAAAAAAAATATTGTTTCAGTAGTAGTGGTCGACCAAGGCTCTTCCTCGATTAATCAAGTCTTTGGTTTTTTGGCTGTAACTTCGAAAATAATGCACTTAGGAGGCTCTGCCTGCGATTTTTGTGATCCTCTTTCCATGCTCTTTAAGCGTGTATAAGCACAAGTCGACCGAAACACTTTCCATTTTTTGCCGAAATAAATTACAAAGGGTATGTATTCCTTACCGTTTCTTTGATTTTCTATAATCGCCTGTAACTTTCGAAACACCGATCGAAACCTATGATAATCATACATTTTCTTGAAGCTCTCGACGCGCACCTTAAGTTAGGATGATCGGCGACAGCTCATCTTTAAAAATAAATATTGTTTCAGTAGTAGTTTCGACCAAGGCTCTTCTTCGATTAATCAAGTCTTTGGTTTTTTGGCTGTAACATCGAAAATAATGCAATTACAAGGCACTGCCTGCGATTTTTGTGATGCCCTGTCCATCCTCTTTACGCCTGAATAAGCACAAGTCGATCGAAAAACTTTCCATTTTTTGCCGAAATAAATTGCAATGAGTATGTATTTTTTTACCGTCTCCTCGATTTTCTTTAATCGCCTGTAACTATCGAAACACCGATCGAAACCTATGATAGTCATACATTTTCTTGAAGCTCTGGACGCGTACCTTAAGATAGGATGATCAGCGAAAGCCCATCTTTAAAAAAAAATTGTTTCAGTTGTTCTGGCCGACCAAGGCTCTTCCTCGATTCATCAAGTCTTTGGTTTTTTGGCTATAACTTTGAAAATAATGGACTTAGAAAGCTCTGCCTGCGATTTTTGTGATCCTCTTTCCATCCTCTTTAAGCATTTATAAGCACAAGTCGACTGAAACACTTTCCATTTTTTGCCGAAATAAATTGCAAGGGGTATGTATTCCTTACCGTTTCCTTGATTTTCTATAATCGCCTGTAACTTTCGAAATACCGATCGAACCCTACGATAATCATTCATTTTCTTGATGCTCTCGACGCGTACCTTAAGATAGGACTACCAGCGAAAGCCCATCTTAAAAAAAAAATGTTTTCAGTTGTAGTGGTCGACCAAGGCTCTTCTTCGATTAATCAAGCCGTTGGTTTTTTGGCTGTAACTTCGAAAATAATGCACTTAGGAGGCTCTGCCTGCGATTTTTGTGTACCTCTTTCCATCCTCTTTAAGCGTGTATAAGCACAAGTCGATCGAAAAACTTTCCATTTTTTGCCGAAATAAATTGCAAGGGGTTTGTATTCCTTACCGTTTCCTCGATTTTCTATAATCGCCCGTAACTTTCGACACACCGATCGAAACCTATGCTAATCATACATTTTCTTGAAGTTGTCGACGCGTACCTTGTGATAGGAGTATCAGCGACAGCCCATCTTTAAAAAAAATATTGTTTCAGTAGTAGTGGCCGACCAAGGCTTTTCCTCGATTAATCAAGTTATTGGTTTTTTGATTATAACTTCGAAAATAATGCACATAGGAGGCTCTGCCTGCGATTTTTGTGATCCTATTTCCATCCTCTTTAAGCATGTATAAGCACAAGTCGACCGAAACACTTTCCATTTTTTGCCGAAATAAATTGCAACGGGTATGTATTCCTTACCGTTTCCTTGATTTTCTATAATCGCTTGTAACTTTCGAATAACCGATCGAAACCTATGATAATCATACATTTTCTTGAAGCTCTCGACGCGAACCTTAAGATAGGACTATCAGCGGAAGCCCATCTTTAAAAAAGAATTGTTTCAGTTGTAGTGGTCGACCAATGCTCTTCCTCGATTAATCAAGTCTTTGGTTTTTTGGCTGTAACTTTGAAAATAATGCACTTAGAAAGCTTTGCCTGCGATTTTTGTGATCCTCTTTACATCCTCTTTAAGGATGTATAAGCACAAGTCGACCGAAACACTTTCCATTTTTTGCCGAAATAAATTGCAAGGGGTATGTATTCCTTACCGTTTCCTTGATTTTCTATAATCGCCTGTAACTTTCGAAACACCGATCGAACCTATGATAATCATACATTTTCTTGAAGCTTTCGACGCGTACCTTAAGATAGGACTATCAGCGAAAGCCCATCTTTAAAAAAAAATTGTTTCAGTTGTAGTGGTCGACCAATGCTCTTCCTCGATTAATCAAGTTATTGGTTTTTTGGCTATAACTTCGAAAATAATGCACTTAGGAGGCTCTGCCTGCGATTTTTGTGATCCTATTTCGATCCTCTTTAAGCATGTATAAGCACAAGTCGACCGAAACACTTTCCATTTTTTGCCGAAATAAATTGCAAGGGGTATGTATTCCTTACCGTTTCCTTGATTTTCTAAAATCGCTTGTAACTTTCGAAACACCGATCAAAACCTATGATAATCATACATTTTCTTGAAGCTCTCGACGCGTACCTTAAGTTGGGATGATCAGCGAAAGCCCATCTTTAAAAAAAAATTGTTTCAGTTGTACTGGTCGACCAAGGCTCTTCCTCGTTTAATGAAGTCTTTGGTTTTTTTTCTATAACTTCGAAAATAATGCACTTAGAAAGCTCTCCCTGCGATTTTTGTGATCCTCTTTCCATCCTCTTTAAGCATGTATAAGCACAAGTCGACCAAAACACTTTCCATTTGTTGCCGAAATAAATTGCAAGGGGTATGTATTCCTTACCGTTTCCTTGATTTTCTATAATCGCCTGTAACTTTCGAAACACCGATCGAACCCTACGATAATCATACATTTTCTTGAAGCTCTCGACGCGTACCTTAAGATAGGACTATCAGCGAAAGCCCATCTTCAAAAAAAATTGTTTCAGTTGTAGTGGTCGACCAAGGCTTTTCCTCGATTAATCAAGTCTTTGGTTTTTTGGCTGTAACTTCGAAAATAATGCACTTAGAAGGCTCTGCGTGCGATTTTTGTTATCTTCTTTCCATCCTCTTTAAGCATGTATAAGCACAAGTCGACCAAAACACTTTCCATTTGTTGCCGAAATAAATTGCAAGGGGTATGTATTCCTTACCGTTTCCTTGATTTTCTATAACCGCCTGTAACTTTCGAAACACCGATCGAACCCTACGATAATCATACATTTTCTTGAAGCTCTCGACGCGTACCTTAAGATAGGACTACCAGCGAAAGCCCATCTTTAAAAAAAAATGTTTTCAGTTGTAGTGGTCGACCAAGGCTCTTCTTCGATTAATCAAGCGTTTGGTTTTTTGGCTATAACTTCGAAAATAATGCACTTAGGAGGCTCTGCCTGCGATTTTTGTGATCCTCTTTCCATGCTCTTTAAGCGTGTATAGGCACAAGTCGACCAAAACACTTTCCATTTGTTGCCGAAATAAATTGCAAGGGGTTTGTATTCCTTACCGTTTCCTCGATTTTATATAATCGCCCGTAACTTTCGAAACACCGATCGAAACCTATGCTAATCATACATTTTCTTGAAGTTGTCGACGCGTACCTTGTGATAGGACTATCAGCGACAGCCCATCTTTAAAAAAAATATTGTTTCAGTAGGAGTGGTCGACCAAGGCTTTTCCTCAATTAATCAAGTTATTGGTTTTTTGGCTATAACTTCGAAAATAATGCACTTAGGAGGCTCTGCTGCGATTTTTGTGATCCTATTTGCATCCTCTTTAAGCATGTATAAGCACAAGTCGACCGAAACACTTTCCATTTTTTGCCGAAATAAATTGCAAGGGGTATGTATTCCTTACCGTTTCCTCGATTTTCTTTAATCGCCTGTAACTTTCGAAACACCGATCGAAACCTATGATAATCATACATCTTCTTGAAGCTGTCGACGCGTACCTTAAGATAGGACTATCAGCGACAGCTCATCTTTAAAAAAAAATATTGTTTCAGTTGTAGTGGTCGACCAAGGCTCTTCCTCGTTTAATGAAGTCTTTGGTTTATTGGCTATAACTTCGAAAATAATGCACTTAGAAGGCTCTGCCTGCGATTTTTGTGATCCTCGTTCCATCCGCTTTAGGCGCGTCAAAGTACAAGTCGACCGAAACACTTTCCATTATTTGCCGAAATATATTGCAATGGGTATGTATTCCTTACCGTTTCCTTGATTTTCTTTAATCGCCTGTAACTTTCGAAACACCGATCGAAACCTATGATAATCATACATCTTCTTGAAGCTGTCGACGCGTACCTTAAGATAGGACTAACAGCGACAGCTCATCTTTAAAAAAAAATATTGTTTCAGTTGTAGTGGTCGACCAAGGCTCTTCCTCGTTTAATGAAGTCTTTGGTTTTTTGGCTATAACTTCGAAAATAATGCACTTAGAAGGCTCTGCCTGCGATTTTTGTGATCCTCGTTCCATCCGCTTTAAGCGCGTTAAAGTACAAGTCGACCGAAACACTTTCCATTATTTGCCGAAATATATTGCAATGGGTATGTATTCCTTACCGTTTCCTTGATTTTCTATAATCGCCTGTAACTTTCGAAACACCGATCGAAACCTATGATAATCATACATCTTCTTGAAGCTGTCGACGCGTACCTTAAGATAGGATGATCAGCGAAAGCCTATCTTTAAAAAAAATTGTTTCAGTTGTACTGGTCGACCAAGGATCTTCCTCGATTATTCAAGCCTTTGGTTTTTTGGCTGTAACTTCGAAAATAATGCACTTAGGAGGCTCTCCCTGCGATTTTTGTGATCCTATTTCCATCCTCTTTAAGCATGTATAAGCACAAGTCGACCGAAACACTTTCCATTTTTTGCCGAAATAAATTGCAAGGGGTATGTATTCCTTACCGTTTCCTTGATTTTCTATAATCGCCTGTAACTTTCGAAACACCGATCGAAACCTATGATAATCATACATCTTCTTGAAGCTGTCGACGCGTACCTTAAGATAGGACTATCAGCGACAGCTCATCTTTAAAAAAAAATATTGTTTCAGTTGTAGTGGTCGACCAAGGCTTTTCCTCGATTAATCAAGTCTTTGGTTTTTTGGCTGTAACTTCGAAAATAATGCACTTAGAACGCTCTGCCTGCGATTTTTGTGATCCTCGTTCCATCCGCTTTAAGCGCGTTAAAGTACAAGTCGACCGAAACACTTTCCATTATTTGCCGAAATATATTGCAATGGGTATGTATTCCTTACCGTTTCCTTGATTTTCTTTAATCGCCTGTAACTATCGAAACACCGATCGAAACCTATGATAATCATACATTTTCTTGAAGCTTTCGACGCGTACCTTAAGATAAGATGATCAGCGAAAGCCCATCTTTAAAAAAAATTGTTTCAGTTGTACTGGTCGACCAAGGATCTTCCTCGATTAATCAAGCCTTTGGTTTTTTGGCTGTAACTTCGAAAATAATGCACTTAGGAGGCTCTGCCTGCGATTTTTTTGATCCTATTTCCATCCTCTTTAAGCATGTATAAGCACAAGTCGACCGAAACACTTTCCATTTTTTGCCGAAATAAATTGCAAGGGGTATGTATTCCTTGCCGTTTCCTCGATTTTCTATAATCGCCTGTAACTTTCGAAATGCCGATCGAAACCTATGATAATCATACATTTTCTTGAAGCTCTCGACGCGTACCTTAAGTTAGGATGATCAGCGAAAGCCCATCTTTAAAAAAAAATTGTTTCAGTTGTACTGGTCGACCAAGGCTCTTCCTCGATTAATCAAGCGTTTGGTTTTTTGGCTGTAACTTCGAAAATAATGCAGTTAGGAGGCTCTGCCTGCGATTTTTGTGATCCACTTTCCATCCTCTTTAAGAATTTATAAGCACAAGTCGACCAAAACACTTTCCATTTGTTGCCGAAATAAATTGCAAGGGGTATGTATTCCTTACCGTTTCCTTGATTTTCTATAATCGCCTGTAACTTTCGAAACACCGATCGAACCCTACGATAATCATACATTTTCTTGATGCTCTCGACGCGTACCTTAAGATAGGACTACCAGCGAAAGCCCATCTTAAAAAAAAAATGTTTTCAGTTGTAGTGGTCGACCAAGGCTCTTCTTCGATTAATCAAGCCGTTGGTTTTTTGGCTGTAACTTCGAAAATAATGCACTTAGGAGGCTCTACCTGCGATTTTTGTGATGCCCTTTCCATCCTCTTTAAGCGTGTATAAGCACAAGTCGATCGAAAAACTTTCCATTTTTTGCCGAAATAAATTGCAAGGGGTATGTATTCCTAACTGTTTCCTCGATTTTCTATAATCGCCCGTAACTTTCGAAACACCGATCGAAACCTATGCTAATCATACATTTTCTTGAAGCTGTCGACGCGTACCTTGAGATAGGACTATCAGCGACAGCCCATCTTTAAAAAAAATATTGTTTCAGTGGTAGTGGTCGACCAAGGCTCTTCCTCGATTAATCATGTTATTGGTTTTTTGGCTATAACTTCGAAAATAATGCACTTAGAAAGCTCTGCCTGCGATTTTTGTGATCCTCTTTCCATCCTCTTTACGCATGTATAAGCACAAGTCGACCAAAACACTTTCCATTTTTTGCCGAAATAAATTGCAAGGGGTATTTATTCCTTACCGTTTCCTCGATTTTCTTTAATCGCCTGTAACTTTCGAAACACCGATCGAAACCTATGATAATCATACATCTTCTTGAAGCTGTCGACGCGTACCTTAAGATAGGACTATCAGCGACAGCTCATCTTTAAAAAAAAATATTGTTTCAGTAGTAGTGGTCGACCAAGGCTCTTCCTCGATTAATCAAGTCTTTGGTTTTTTGGCTGTAACTTCGAAAATAATGCAATTACAAGGCACTGCCTGCGATTTTTGTGATGCCCTGTCCATCCTCTTTACGCCTGAATAAGCACAAGTCGATCGAAAAACTTTCCATTTTTTGCCGAAATAAATTGCAATGAGTATGTATTTTTTTACCGTCTCCTCGATTTTCTTTAATCGCCTGTAACTATCGAAACACCGATCGAAACCTATGATAGTCATACATTTTCTTGAAGCTCTGGACGCGTACCTTAAGATAGGATGATCAGCGAAAACCCATCTTTAAAAAAAAATTGTTTTAGTTGTACTGGTCGACCAAGGCTCTTCCTCGATTAATCAAGTCTTTGGTTTTTTGGCTATAACTTCGAAAGTAATGCACTTAGAAAGCTCTGCCTGCGATTTTTGTGTACCTCTTTCCATCCTCTTTAAGCACGTATCAGGACAAGTCGACCGAAACACTTTCCATTTTTTGCCGAAATAAATTGCAAGGGGTATGTATCCCTTGCCGTTTCCTCGATTTTCTATAATCGCCTGTAACTTTCGAAACGCCGATCGAAACCTATGATAATCATACATTTTCTTGAAGCTCTCGACGCGTACCTTAAGTTAGGATGATCAGCGAAAGCCCATCTTTAAAAAAAAATTGTTTCAGTTGTACTGGTCGACCAAGGCTCTTCCTCGATTAATCAAGCGTTTGGTTTTTTGGCTGTAACTTCGAAAATAATGCAGTTAGGAGGCTCTGCCTGCGATTTTTGTGATCCTCTTTCCATCCTCTTTAAGCATTTATAAGCACAAGTCGACCAAAACACTTTCCATTTGTTGCCGAAATAAATTGCAAGGGGTATGTATTCCTTACCGTTTCCTTGATTTTCTATAATCGCCTGTAACTTTCGAAACACCGATCGAACCCTACGATAATCATACATTTTCTTGATGCTCTCGACGCGTACCTTAAGATAGGACTACCAGCGAAAGCCCATCTTAAAAAAAAAATGTTTTCAGTTGTATTGGTCGACCAAGGCTCTTCTTCGATTAATCAAGCCGTTGGTTTTTTGGCTGTAACTTCGAAAATAATGCACTTAGGAGGCTCTGCCTGCGATTTTTGTGATGCCCTTTCCATCCTCTTTAAGCGTGTATAAGCACAAGTCGATCGAAAAACTTTCCATTTTTTGCCGAAATAAAATGCAAGGGGTATGTATTCCTTACTGTTTCCTCGATTTTCTATAATCGCCCGTAACTTTCGAAACACCGATCGAAACCTATGCTAATCATACATTTTCTTGAAGCTGTCGACGCGTACCTTGTGATAGGACTAACAGCGACAGCCCATCTTTAAAAAAAATATTGTTTCAGTAGTAGTGGTCGACCAAGGCTCTTCCTCGATAAATCAAGTTATTGGTTTTTTGGCTATAGCTTCGAAAATAATGCACTTAGAAAGCTCTGCCTGCGATTTTTGTGATCCTCTTTCCATCCTCTTTAAGCATGTATAAGCACAAGTCGACCGAAACTTTTTCCATTTTTTGCCGAAATAAATTGCAAGGGGTATTTATTCCTTACCGTTTCCTTGATTTTCTATAACCGCTTGTAACTTTCGAAACACCGATCGAAACCTATGATAATCATACATTTTCTTGAAGCTGTCGACGCGTACCTTGAGATAGGACTATCAGCGACAGCCCATCTTTAAAAAAAATATTGTTTCAGTGGTAGTGGTCGACCAAGGCTCTTCCTCGATTAATCAAGTTATTGGTTTTTTGGCTATAACTTCGAAAATAATGCACTTAGAAAGCTCTGCCTGCGATTTTTGTGATCCTCTTTCCATCCTCTTTACGCATGTATAAGCACAAGTCGACCAAAACACTTTCCATTTTTTGCCGAAATAAATTGCAAGGGGTATTTATTCATTACCGTTTCCTCGATTTTCTTTAATCGCCTGTAACTTTCGAAACACCGATCGAAACCTACGATAATCATACATTTTCTTGATGCTCTCGACGCGTACCTTAAGATAGGACTACCAGCGAAAGCCCATCTTAAAAAAAAAATGTTTTCAGTTGTATTGGTCGACCAAGGCTCTTCTTCGATTAATCAAGCCGTTGGTTTTTTGGCTGTAACTTCGAAAATAATGCACTTAGGAGGCTCTGCCTGCGATTTTTGTGATGCCCTTTCCATCCTCTTTAAGCGTGTATAAGCACAAGTCGATCGAAAAACTTTCCATTTTTTGCCGAAATAAATTGCAAGGGGTATGTATTCCTTACTGTTTCCTCGATTTTCTATAATCGCCCGTAACTTTCGAAACACCGATCGAAACCTATGCTAATCATACATTTTCTTGAAGCTGTCGACGCGTACCTTGTGATAGGACTAACAGCGACAGCCCATCTTTAAAAAAAATATTGTTTCAGTAGTAGTGGTCGACCAATGCTCTTCCTCGATAAATCAAGTTATTGGTTTTTTGGCTATAGCTTCGAAAATAATGCACTTAGAAAGCTCTGCCTGCGATTTTTGTGATCCTCTTTCCATCCTCTTTAAGCATGTATAAGCACAAGTCGACCGAAACACTTTCCTTTTTTTGCCGAAATAAATTGCAAGGGGTATGTATTCCTTGCCGTTTCCTCGATTTTCTATAATCGCCTGTAACTTTCGAAATGCCGATCGAAACCTATGATAATCATACATTTTCTTGAAGCTCTCGACGCGTACCTTAAGTTAGGATGATCAGCGAAAGCCCATCTTTAAAAAAAAATTGTTTCAGTTGTACTGGTCGACCAAGGCTCTTCCTCGATTAATCAAGCGTTTGGTTTTTTGGCTGTAACTTCGAAAATAATGCAGTTAGGAGGCTCTGCCTGCGATTTTTGTGATCCTCTTTCCATCCTCTTTAAGAATTTATAAGCACAAGTCGACCAAAACACTTTCCATTTGTTGCCGAAATAAATTGCAAGGGGTATGTATTCCTTACAGTTTCCTTGATTTTCTATAATCGCCTGTAACTTTCGAAACACCGATCGAACCCTACGATAATCATACATTTTCTTGATGCTCTCGACGCGTACCTTAAGATAGGACTACCAGCGAAAGCCCATCTTAAAAAAAAAATGTTTTCAGTTGTAGTGGTCGACCAAGGCTCTTCTTCGATTAATCAAGCCGTTGGTTTTTTGGCTGTAACTTCGAAAATAATGCACTTAGGAGGCTCTACCTGCGATTTTTGTGATGCCCTTTCCATCCTCTTTAAGCGTGTATAAGCACAAGTCGATCGAAAAACTTTCCATTTTTTGCCGAAATAAATTGCAAGGGGTATGTATTCCTTACTGTTTCCTCGATTTTCTATAATCGCCCGTAACTTTCGAAACACCGATCGAAACCTATGCTAATCATACATTTTCTTGAAGCTGTCGACGCGTACCTTGAGATAGGACTATCAGCGACAGCCCATCTTTAAAAAAAATATTGTTTCAGTGGTAGTGGTCGACCAAGGCTCTTCCTCGATTAATCATGTTATTGGTTTTTTGGCTATAACTTCGAAAATAATGCACTTAGAAAGCTCTGCCTGCGATTTTTGTGATCCTCTTTCCATCCTCTTTACGCATGTATAAGCACAAGTCGACCAAAACACTTTCCATTTTTTGCCGAAATAAATTGCAAGGGGTATTTATTCCTTACCGTTTCCTCGATTTTCTTTAATCGCCTGTAACTTTCGAAACACCGATCGAAACCTATGATAATCATACATCTTCTTGAAGCTGTCGACGCGTACCTTAAGATAGGACTATCAGCGACAGCTCATCTTTAAAAAAAAATATTGTTTCAGTAGTAGTGGTCGACCAAGGCTCTTCCTCGATTAATCAAGTCTTTGGTTTTTTGGCTGTAACTTCGAAAATAATGCAATTACAAGGCACTGCCTGCGATTTTTGTGATGCCCTGTCCATCCTCTTTACGCCTGAATAAGCACAAGTCGATCGAAAAACTTTCCATTTTTTGCCGAAATAAATTGCAATGAGTATGTATTTTTTTACCGTCTCCTCGATTTTCTTTAATCGCCTGTAACTATCGAAACACCGATCGAAACCTATGATAGTCATACATTTTCTTGAAGCTCTGGACGCGTACCTTAAGATAGGATGATCAGCGAAAACCCATCTTTAAAAAAAAATTGTTTCAGTTGTACTGGTCGACCAAGGCTCTTCCTCGATTAATCAAGTCTTTGGTTTTTTGGCTATAACTTCGAAAGTAATGCACTTAGAAAGCTCTGCCTGCGATTTTTGGGTACCTCTTTCCATCCTCTTTAAGCACGTATCAGGACAAGTCGACCGAAACACTTTCCATTTTTTGCCGAAATAAATTGCAAGGGGTATGTATCCCTTGCCGTTTCCTCGATTTTCTATAATCGCCTGTAACTTTCGAAACGCCGATCGAAACCTATGATAATCATACATTTTCTTGAAGCTCTCGACGCGTACCTTAAGTTAGGATGATCAGCGAAAGCCCATCTTTAAAAAAAAATTGTTTCAGTTGTACTGGTCGACCAAGGCTCTTCCTCGATTAATCAAGCGTTTGGTTTTTTGGCTGTAACTTCGAAAATAATGCAGTTAGGAGGCTCTGCCTGCGATTTTTGTGATCCTCTTTCCATCCTCGTTAAGCATTTATAAGCACAAGTCGACCAAAACACTTTCCATTTGTTGCCGAAATAAATTGCAAGGGGTATGTATTCCTTACCGTTTCCTTGATTTTCTATAATCGCCTGTAACTTTCGAAACACCGATCGAACCCTACGATAATCATACATTTTCTTGATGCTCTCGACGCGTACCTTAAGATAGGACTACCAGCGAAAGCCCATCTTAAAAAAAAAATGTTTTCAGTTGTATTGGTCGACCAAGGCTCTTCTTCGATTAATCAAGCCGTTGGTTTTTTGGCTGTAACTTCGAAAATAATGCACTTAGGAGGCTCTGCCTGCGATTTTTGTGATGCCCTTTCCATCCTCTTTAAGCGTGTATAAGCACAAGTCGATCGAAAAACTTTCCATTTTTTGCCGAAATAAAATGCAAGGGGTATGTATTCCTTACTGTTTCCTCGATTTTCTATAATCGCCCGTAACTTTCGAAACACCGATCGAAACCTATGCTAATCATACATTTTCTTGAAGCTGTCGACGCGTACCTTGTGATAGGACTAACAGCGACAGCCCATCTTTAAAAAAAATATTGTTTCAGTAGTAGTGGTCGACCAAGGCTCTTCCTCGATAAATCAAGTTATTGGTTTTTTGGCTATAGCTTCGAAAATAATGCACTTAGAAAGCTCTGCCTGCGATTTTTGTGATCCTCTTTCCATCCTCTTTAAGCATGTATAAGCACAAGTCGACCGAAACTTTTTCCATTTTTTGCCGAAATAAATTGCAAGGGGTATTTATTCCTTACCGTTTCCTTGATTTTCTATAACCGCTTGTAACTTTCGAAACACCGATCGAAACCTATGATAATCATACATTTTCTTGAAGCTGTCGACGCGTACCTTGAGATAGGACTATCAGCGACAGCCCATCTTTAAAAAAAATATTGTTTCAGTGGTAGTGGTCGACCAAGGCTCTTCCTCGATTAATCAAGTTATTGGTTTTTTGGCTATAACTTCGAAAATAATGCACTTAGAAAGCTCTGCCTGCGATTTTTGTGATCCTCTTTCCATCCTCTTTACGCATGTATAAGCACAAGTCGACCAAAACACTTTCCATTTTTTGCCGAAATAAATTGCAAGGGGTATTTATTCATTACCGTTTCCTCGATTTTCTTTAATCGCCTGTAACTTTCGAAACACCGATCGAAACCTATGATAATCATACATCTTCTTGAAGCTGTCGACGCGTACCTTAAGATAGGACTATCAGCGACAGCTCATCTTTAAAAAAAAATATTGTTTCAGTAGTAGTGGTCGACCAAGGCTCTTCCTCGATTAATCAAGTCTTTGGTTTTTTGGCTGTAACTTCGAAAATAATGCACTTAGGAGGCTCTGCCTGCGATTTTTGTGATCCTCTTTCCATGCTCTTTAAGCGTGTATAAGCACAAGTCGACCGAAACACTTTCCATTTTTTGCCGAAATAAATTACAAAGGGTATGTATTCCTTACCGTTTCTTTGATTTTCTATAATCGCCTGTAACTTTCGAAACACCGATCGAAACCTATGATAATCATACATTTTCTTGAAGCTCTCGACGCGCACCTTAAGTTAGGATGATCGGCGACAGCTCATCTTTAAAAATAAATATTGTTTCAGTAGTAGTGTTCGACCAAGGCTCTTCTTCGATTAATCAAGTCTTTGGTTTTTTGGCTGTAACTTCGAAAATAATGCAATTACAAGGCACTGCCTGCGATTTTTGTGATCCTCTTTCCATCCTCTTTAAGCATGTATAAGCACAAGTCGACCAAAACACTTTCCATTTGTTGCCGAAATAAATTGCAAGGGGTATGTATTCCTTACCGTTTCCTTGATTTTCTATAATCGCCTGTAACTTTCGAAACACCGATCGAACCCTACGATAATCATACATTTTCTTGATGCTCTCGACGCGTACCTTAAGATAGGACTATCAGCGACAGCCCATCTTTAAAAAAAATATTGTTTCAGTGGTAGTGGTCGACCAAGGCTCTTCCTCGATTAATCATGTTATTGGTTTTTTGGCTATAACTTCGAAAATAATGCACTTAGAAAGCTCTGCCTGCGATTTTTGTGATCCTCTTTCCATCCTCTTTACGCATGTATAAGCACAAGTCGACCAAAACACTTTCCATTTTTTGCCGAAATAAATTGCAAGGGGTATTTATTCCTTGCCGTTTCCTCGATTTTCTTTAATCGCCTGTAACTTTCGAAACACCGATCGAAACCTATGATAATCATACATCTTCTTGAAGCTGTCGACGCGTACCTTAAGATAGGACTATCAGCGACAGCTCATCTTTAAAAAAAAATATTGTTTCAGTAGTAGTGGTCGACCAAGGCTCTTCCTCGATTAATCAAGTCTTTGGTTTTTTGGCTGTAACTACGAAAATAATGCAATTACAAGGCACTGCCTGCGATTTTTGTGATGCCCTGTCCATCCTCTTTACGCCTGAATAAGCACAAGTCGATCGAAAAACTTTCCATTTTTTGCCGAAATAAATTGCAATGAGTATGTATTTTTTTACCGTCTCCTCGATTTTCTTTAATCGCCTGTAACTATCGAAACACCGATCGAAACCTATGATAGTCATACATTTTCTTGAAGCTCTGGACGCGTACCTTAAGATAGGATGATCAGCGAAAACCCATCTTTAAAAAAAAATTGTTTCAGTTGTACTGGTCGACCAAGGCTCTTCCTCGATTAATCAAGTCTTTGGTTTTTTGGCTATAACTTCGAAAGTAATGCACTTAGAAAGCTCTGCCTGCGATTTTTGTGTACCTCTTTCCATCCTCTTTAAGCACGTATCAGGACAAGTCGACCGAAACACTTTCCATTTTTTGCCGAAATAAATTGCAAGGGGTATGTATCCCTTGCCGTTTCCTCGATTTTCTATAATCGCCTGTAACTTTCGAAATGCCGATCGAAACCTATGATAATCATACATTTTCTTAAAGCTCTCGACGCGTACCTTAAGTTAGGATGATCAGCGAAAGCCCATCTTTAAAAAAAAATTGTTTCAGTTGTACTGGTCGACCAAGGCTCTTCCTCGATTAATCAAGCGTTTGGTTTTTTGGCTGTAACTTCGAAAATAATGCAGTTAGGAGGCTCTGCCTGCGATTTTTGTGATCCTCTTTCCATCCTCTTTAAGCATGTATAAGCACAAGTCGACCAAAACACTTTCCATTTGTTGCCGAAATAAATTGCAAGGGGTATGTATTCCTTACCGTTTCCTTGATTTTCTATAATCGCCTGTAACTTTCGAAACACCGATCGAACCCTACGATAATCATACATTTTCTTGATGCTCTCGACGCGTACCTTAAGATAGGACTACCAGCGAAAGCCCATCTTAAAAAAAAAATGTTTTCAGTTGTAGTGGTCGACCAAGGCTCTTCTTCGATTAATCAAGCCGTTGGTTTTTTGGCTGTAACTTCGAAAATAATGCACTTAGGAGGCTCTGCCTGCGATTTTTGTGATGCCCTTTCCATCCTCTTTAAGCGTGTATAAGCACAAGTCGATCGAAAAACTTTCCATTTTTTGCCGAAATAAATTGCAAGGGGTATGTATTCCTTACTGTTTCCTCGATTTTCTATAATCGCCCGTAACTTTCGAAACACCGATCGAAACCTATGCTAATCATACATTTTCTTGAAGCTGTCGACGCGTACCTTGTGATAGGACTAACAGCGACAGCCCATCTTTAAAAAAAATATTGTTTCAGTAGTAGTGGTCGACCAAGGCTCTTCCTCGATAAATCAAGTTATTGGTTTTTTGGCTATAGCTTCGAAAATAATGCACTTAGAAAGCTCTGCCTGCGATTTTTGTGATCCTCTTTCCATCCTCTTTAAGCATGTATAAGCACAAGTCGACCGAAACTTTTTCCATTTTTTGCCGAAATAAATTGCAAGGGGTATTTATTCCTTACCGTTTCCTTGATTTTCTATAACCGCTTGTAACTTTCGAAACACCGATCGAAACCTATGATAATCATACATTTTCTTGAAGCTGTCGACGCGTACCTTGAGATAGGACTATCAGCGACAGCCCATCTTTAAAAAAAATATTGTTTCAGTGGTAGTGGTCGACCAAGGCTCTTCCTCGATTAATCAAGTTATTGGTTTTTTGGCTATAACTTCGAAAATAATGCACTTAGAAAGCTCTGCCTGCGATTTTTGTGATCCTCTTTCCATCCTCTTTACGCATGTATAAGCACAAGTCGACCAAAACACTTTCCATTTTTTGCCGAAATAAATTGCAAGGGGTATTTATTCCTTACCGTTTCCTCGATTTTCTTTAATCGCCTGTAACTTTCGAAACACCGATCGAAACCTATGATAATCATACATCTTCTTGAAGCTGTCGACGCGTACCTTAAGATAGGACTATCAGCGACAGCTCATCTTTAAAAAAAAATATTGTTTCAGTAGTAGTGGTCGACCAAGGCTCTTCCTCGATTAATCAAGTCTTTGGTTTTTTGGCTGTAACTTCGAAAATAATGCACTTAGGAGGCTCTGCCTGCGATTTTTGTGATCCTCTTTCCATGCTCTTTAAGCGTGTATAAGCACAAGTCGACCGAAACACTTTCCATTTTTTGCCGAAATAAATTACAAAGGGTATGTATTCCTTACCGTTTCTTTGATTTTCTATAATCGCCTGTAACTTTCGAAACACCGATCGAAACCTATGATAATCATACATTTTCTTGAAGCTCTCGACGCGCACCTTAAGTTAGGATGATCGGCGACAGCTCATCTTTAAAAATAAATATTGTTTCAGTAGTAGTGTTCGACCAAGGCTCTTCTTCGATTAATCAAGTCTTTGGTTTTTTGGCTGTAACTTCGAAAATAATGCAATTACAAGGCACTGCCTGCGATTTTTGTGATCCTCTTTCCATCCTCTTTAAGCATGTATAAGCACAAGTCGACCAAAACACTTTCCATTTGTTGCCGAAATAAATTGCAAGGGGTATGTATTCCTTACCGTTTCCTTGATTTTCTATAATCGCCTGTAACTTTCGAAACACCGATCGAACCCTACGATAATCATACATTTTCTTGATGCTCTCGACGCGTACCTTAAGATAGGACTATCAGCGACAGCCCATCTTTAAAAAAAATATTGTTTCAGTGGTAGTGGTCGACCAAGGCTCTTCCTCGATTAATCATGTTATTGGTTTTTTGGCTATAACTTCGAAAATAATGCACTTAGAAAGCTCTGCCTGCGATTTTTGTGATCCTCTTTCCATCCTCTTTACGCATGTATAAGCACAAGTCGACCAAAACACTTTCCATTTTTTGCCGAAATAAATTGCAAGGGGTATTTATTCCTTACCGTTTCCTCGATTTTCTTTAATCGCCTGTAACTTTCGAAACACCGATCGAAACCTATGATAATCATACATCTTCTTGAAGCTGTCGACGCGTACCTTAAGATAGGACTATCAGCGACAGCTCATCTTTAAAAAAAAATATTGTTTCAGTAGTAGTGGTCGACCAAGGCTCTTCCTCGATTAATCAAGTCTTTGGTTTTTTGGCTGTAACTTCGAAAATAATGCAATTACAAGGCACTGCCTGCGATTTTTGTGATGCCCTGTCCATCCTCTTTACGCCTGAATAAGCACAAGTCGATCGAAAAACTTTCCATTTTTTGCCGAAATAAATTGCAATGAGTATGTATTTTTTTACCGTCTCCTCGATTTTCTTTAATCGCCTGTAACTATCGAAACACCGATCGAAACCTATGATAGTCATACATTTTCTTGAAGCTCTGGACGCGTACCTTAAGATAGGATGATCAGCGAAAACCCATCTTTAAAAAAAAATTGTTTCAGTTGTACTGGTCGACCAAGGCTCTTCCTCGATTAATCAAGTCTTTGGTTTTTTGGCTATAACTTCGAAAGTAATGCACTTAGAAAGCTCTGCCTGCGATTTTTGTGTACCTCTTTCCATCCTCTTTAAGCACGTATCAGGACAAGTCGACCGAAACACTTTCCATTTTTTGCCGAAATAAATTGCAAGGGGTATGTATCCCTTGCCGTTTCCTCGATTTTCTATAATCGCCTGTAACTTTCGAAATGCCGATCGAAACCTATGATAATCATACATTTTCTTGAAGCTCTCGACGCGTACCTTAAGTTAGGATGATCAGCGAAAGCCCATCTTTAAAAAAAAATTGTTTCAGTTGTACTGGTCGACCAAGGCTCTTCCTCGATTAATCAAGCGTTTGGTTTTTTGGCTGTAACTTCGAAAATAATGCAGTTAGGAGGCTCTGCCTGCGATTTTTGTGATCCTCTTTCCATCCTCTTTAAGCATTTATAAGCACAAGTCGACCAAAACACTTTCCATTTGTTGCCGAAATAAATTGCAAGGGGTATGTATTCCTTACCGTTTCCTTGATTTTCTATAATCGCCTGTAACTTTCGAAACACCGATCGAACCCTACGATAATCATACATTTTCTTGATGCTCTCGACGCGTACCTTAAGATAGGACTACCAGCGAAAGCCCATCTTAAAAAAAAAATGTTTTCAGTTGTAGTGGTCGACCAAGGCTCTTCTTCGATTAATCAAGCCGTTGGTTTTTTGGCTGTAACTTCGAAAATAATGCACTTAGGAGGCTCTGCCTGCGATTTTTGTGATGCCCTTTCCATCCTCTTTAAGCGTGTATAAGCACAAGTCGATCGAAAAACTTTCCATTTTTTGCCGAAATAAATTGCAAGGGGTATGTATTCCTTACTGTTTCCTCGATTTTCTATAATCGCCCGTAACTTTCGAAACACCGATCGAAACCTATGCTAATCATACATTTTCTTGAAGCTGTCGACGCGTACCTTGTGATAGGACTAACAGCGACAGCCCATCTTTAAAAAAAATATTGTTTCAGTAGTAGTGGTCGACCAAGGCTCTTCCTCGATAAATCAAGTTATTGGTTTTTTGGCTATAGCTTCGAAAATAATGCACTTAGAAAGCTCTGCCTGCGATTTTTGTGATCCTCTTTCCATCCTCTTTAAGCATGTATAAGCACAAGTCGACCGAAACTTTTTCCATTTTTTGCCGAAATAAATTGCAAGGGGTATTTATTCCTTACCGTTTCCTTGATTTTCTATAACCGCTTGTAACTTTCGAAACACCGATCGAAACCTATGATAATCATACATTTTCTTGAAGCTGTCGACGCGTACCTTGAGATAGGACTATCAGCGACAGCCCATCTTTAAAAAAAATATTGTTTCAGTGGTAGTGGTCGACCAAGGCTCTTCCTCGATTAATCAAGTTATTGGTTTTTTGGCTATAACTTCGAAAATAATGCACTTAGAAAGCTCTGCCTGCGATTTTTGTGATCCTCTTTCCATCCTCTTTACGCATGTATAAGCACAAGTCGACCAAAACACTTTCCATTTTTTGCCGAAATAAATTGCAAGGGGTATTTATTCCTTACCGTTTCCTCGATTTTCTTTATTCGCCTGTAACTTTCGAAACACCGATCGAAACCTATGATAATCATACATCTTCTTGAAGCTGTCGACGCGTACCTTAAGATAGGACTATCAGCGACAGCTCATCTTTAAAAAAAAATATTGTTTCAGTAGTAGTGGTCGACCAAGGCTCTTCCTCGATTAATCAAGTCTTTGGTTTTTTGGCTGTAACTTCGAAAATAATGCACTTAGGAGGCTCTGCCTGCTATTTTTGTGATCCTCTTTCCATGCTCTTTAAGCGTGTATAAGCACAAGTCGACCGAAACACTTTCCATTTTTTGCCGAAATAAATTACAAAGGGTATGTATTCCTTACCGTTTCTTTGATTTTCTATAATCGCCTGTAACTTTCGAAACACCGATCGAAACCTATGATAATCATACATTTTCTTGAAGCTCTCGACGCGCACCTTAAGTTAGGATGATCGGCGACAGCTCATCTTTAAAAATAAATATTGTTTCAGTAGTAGTGTTCGACCAAGGCTCTTCTTCGATTAATCAAGTCTTTGGTTTTTTGGCTGTAACTTCGAAAATAATGCAATTACAAGGCACTGCCTGCGATTTTTGTGATCCTCTTTCCATCCTCTTTAAGCATTTATAAGCACAAGTCGACCAAAACACTTTCCATTTGTTGCCGAAATAAATTGCAAGGGGTATGTATTCCTTACCGTTTCCTTGATTTTCTATAATCGCCTGTAACTTTCGAAACACCGATCGAACCCTACGATAATCATACATTTTCTTGATGCTCTCGACGCGTACCTTAAGATAGGACTACCAGCGAAAGCCCATCTTAAAAAAAAAATGTTTTCAGTTGTAGTGGTCGACCAAGGCTCTTCTTCGATTAATCAAGCCGTTGGTTTTTTGGCTGTAACTTCGAAAATAATGCACTTAGGAGGCTCTGCCTGCGATTTTTGTGATGCCCTTTCCATCCTCTTTAAGCGTGTATAAGCACAAGTCGATCGAAAAACTTTCCATTTTTTGCCGAAATAAATTGCAAGGGGTATGTATTCCTTACTGTTTCCTCGATTTTCTATAATCGCCCGTAACTTTCGAAACACCGATCGAAACCTATGCTAATCATACATTTTCTTGAAGCTGTCGACGCGTACCTTGAGATAGGACTATCAGCGACAGCTCATCTTTAAAAAAAAATATTGTTTCAGTAGTAGTGGCCGACCAAGGCTCTTCCTCGATTAATCAAGTTATTGGTTTTTTGGCTATAACTTCGAAAATAATGCACTTAGCAAGCTCTGTTTGCGATTTTTGTGATCCTCTTTCCATCCTCTTTATGCATGTATAAGCACAAGTCGACCGAAACACTTTCCATCTTCTGCCGAAATAAATTGCAAGGGGTATGTATTCCTTACCGTTTCCTTGATTTTCTATAATCGCCTGTAACTTTCGAATAACCGATCGAAACCTATGATAATCATACATTTTCTTGAAGCTCTCGACGCGAACCTTAAGATAGGACTATCAGCGGAAGCCCATCTTTAAAAAAGAATTGTTTCAGTTGTAGTGGTCGACCAATGCTCTTCCTCGATTAATCAAGTCTTTGGCTTTTTGGCTGTAACTTTGAAAATAATGCACTTAGAAAGCTTTGCCTGCGATTTTTGTGATCCTCTTTACATCCTCTTTAAGCATGTATAAGCACAAGTCGACCGAAACACTTTCCATTTTTTGCCGAAATAAATTGCAAGGGGTATGTATTCCTTACCGTTTCCTTGATTTTCTATAATCGCCTGTAACTTTCGAAACACCGATCGAACCCTACGATAATCATACATTTTCTTGAAGCTGTCGACGCGTACCTTAAGATAGGACTATCAGCGACAGCTCATCTTTAAAAAAAAATATTGTTTCAGATTAATCAAGCCTCTTCTTCGATTAATCAAGCCGTTGGTTTTTTGGCTGTAACTTCGAAAATAATGCACTTAGGAGGCTCTGCCTGCGATTTTTGTGATGCCCTTTCCATCCTCTTTAAGCGTGTATAAGCACAAGTCGATCGAAAAACTTTTCATTTTTTGCCGAAATAAATTGCAAGGGGTATGTATTCCTTGCCGTTTCCTCGATTTTCTATAATCGCCTGTAACTTTCGAAATGCCGATCGAAACCTATGATAATCATACATTTTCTTGAAGCTCTCGAAGCGTACCTTAAGATAGGATGATCAGCGAAAGCCCATCTTTAAAAAAAAATTGTTTCAGTTGTACTGGTCGACCAAGGATCTTCCTCGATTAATCAAGCCTTTGGTTTTTTGGCTGTAACTTCGAAAATAATGCAGTTAGGAGGCTCTGCCTGCGATTTTTGTGATCCTCTTTCCATCCTCTTTAAGCATTTAAAAGCACAAGTCGACCAAAACACTTTCCATTTGTTGCCGAAATAAATTGCCGGGGGTATGTATTCCTTACCGTTTCCTTGATTTTCTATAATCGCCTGTAACTTTCGAAACACCGATCGAACCCTACGATAATCATACATTTTCTTGATGCTCTCGACGCGTACCTTAAGATAGGACTACCAGCGAAAGCCCATCTTAAAAAAAAATGTTTTCAGTTGTAGTGGTCGACCAAGGCTCTTCTTCGATTAATCAAGTCTTTGGTTTTTTGGCTATAACTTCGAAAATAATGCACATAGGAGGTTCTGCCTGCGATTTTTGTGATCCTCTTTCCATGCTCTTTAAGTGTGTATAAGCACAAGTCGACCGAAACACTTTCCATTTTTTGCCGAAATAAATTGCAACGGGTATGTATTCCTTACCGTTTCCTTGATTTTCTATAATCGCTTGTAACTTTCGAAACACCGATCAAAACCTATGATAATCAAACATTTTCTTGAAGCTCTCGACGCGTACCTTAAGTTAGGATGATCAGCGAAAGCCCATCTTTAAAAAAAAATTGTTTCAGTTGTAGTGGTCGGCCAAGGCTCTTCCTCGATTAATCAAGTTATTGGTTTTTTGGCTATAACTTCGAAAATAATGCACTTAGCAAGCTCTGTTTGCGATTTTTGTGATCCTCTTTCCATCCTCTTTAAGCATGTATAAGCACAAGTCGACCGAAACACTTTCCATCTTCTGCCGAAATAAATTGCAAGGGGTATGTATTCCTTACCGTTTCCTTGATTTTCTATAATCGCCTGTAACTTTCGAATAACCGATCGAAACCTATGATAATCATACATTTTCTTGAAGCTCTCGACGCGAACCTTAAGATAGGAATATCAGCGGAAGCCCATCTTTAAAAAAGAATTGTTTCAGTTGTAGTGGTCGACCAACGCTCTTCCTCGATTAATCAAGTCTTTGGTTTTTTGGCTGTAACTTTGAAAATAATGCACTTAGAAAGCTTTGCCTGCGATTTTTGTGATCCTCTTTACATCCTCTTTAAGCATGTATAAGCACAAGTCGACCGAAACACTTTCCATTTTTTGCCGAAATAAATTGCAAGGGGTATGTATTCCTTACCGTTTCCTCGATTTTCTATAATCGCCTGTAACTTTCGAAACACCGATCGAAACCTATGCTAATCATACATTTTCTTGAAGCTCTCGACGCGTACCTTAAGATAGGATGATCAGCGAAAGCCCATCTTTAAAAAAAAATTGTTTCAGTTGTACTGGTCGACCAAGGATCTTCCTCGATTAATCAAGCCTTTGGTTTTTTGGCTGTAACTTCGAAAATAATGCACTTAGGAGGCTCTGCCTGCGATTTTTGTGATGCCCTTTCCATCCTCTTTAAGCGTGTATAAGCACAAGTCGATCGAAAAACTTTCCATTTTTTGCCGAAATAAATTGCAAGGGGTTTGTACTCCTTACCGTTTCCTCGATTTTCTATAATCGCCCGTAACTTTCGACACACCGATCGAAACCTATGCTAATCATACATTTTCTTGAAGTTGTCGACGCGTACCTTGTGATAGGACTATCAGCGACAGCCCATCTTTAAAAAAAATATTGTTTCAGTAGTAGTGGTCGACCAAGGCTTTTCCTCGATTAATCAAGTTATTGGTTTTTTGATTATAACTTCGAAAATAATGCACATAGGAGGCTCTGCCTGCGATTTTTGTGATCCTATTTCCATCCTATTTAAGCATGTATAAGCACAAGTCGACCGAAACACTTTCCATTTTTTGCCGATATAAATTGCAAGGGGTATGTATTCCTTACCGTTTCCTTGATTTTCTATATTCGCTTGTAACTTTCGAAACACCGATCGAAACCTATGATAATCATACATTTTCTTGAAGCTCTCGACGCGTACCTTAAGACAGGATGATCAGCGAAAACCCGTCTTTAAAAAAAAATTGTTTCAGTTGTACTGGTCGACCAAGGATCTTCCTCGATTAATCAAGTCTTTGGTTTTTTGGCTGTAACTTCGAAAATAATGCACTTAGGAGGCTCTGCCTGCGATTTTTGTGATCCTATTTCCATCCTCTTTAAGCATGTATAAGCACAAGTCGACCGAAACACTTTCCATTTTTTGCCGAAATAAATTGCAAGGGGTATGTATTCCTTACCGTTTCCTTGATTTTCTATATTCGCTTGTAACTTTCGAAACACCGATCGAAACCTATGATAATCATACATTTTCTTGAAGCTCTCGACGCGTACCTTATGTTAGGATGATCAGCGAAAGCCCATCTTTAAAAAAAAATTGTTTCAGTTGTACTGGTCGACCAAGGCTCTTCCTCGATTAATCAAGCGTTTGGTTTTTTGGCTGTAACTTCGAAAATAATGCACTTAGGAGGCTCTGCCTGCGATTTTTGTGATCCTCTTCCATGCTCTTTAAGCGTGTATAAGCACAAGTCGACCGAAACACTTTCCATTTTTTGCCGAAATAAATTACAAAGGGTATGTATTCCTTACCGTTTCTTTGATTTTCTATAATCGCCTGTAACTTTCGAAATGCCGATCGAAACCTATGATAATCATACATTTTCTTGAAGCTCTCGACGCGTACCTTAAGTTAGAATGATCAGCGAAAGCCCATCTTTAAAAAAAAATTGTTTCAGTTGTACTGGTCGACCAAGGCTCTTCCTCGATTAATCAAGCGTTTGGTTTTTTGGCTGTAACTTCGAAAATAATGCAGTTAGGAGGCTCTGCCTGCGATTTTTGTGATCCTATTTCCATCCTCTTTAAGCACGTATAAGGACAAGTCGATCGAAAAACTTTCCATTTTTTGCCGAAATAAATTGCAAGGGGTATGTATTCCTTACTGTTTCCTCGATTTTCTATAATCGCCCGTAACTTTCGAAACACCGATCGAAACCTGTGCTAATCATACATTTTCTTGAAGCTGTCGCCGCGTACCTTGTGATAGGACTAACAGCGACAGCCCATCTTTAAAAAAAATATTGTTTCAGTAGTAGTGGTCGACCAAGGCTCTTCCTCGATTAATCAAGTTATTGGTTTTTTGGCTATAGCTTCGAAAATAATGCACTTAGAAAGCTCTGCCTGCGATTTTTGTGATCCTCTTTCCATCCTCTTTAAGCATGTATAAGCACAAGTCGACCGAAACTTTTTCCATTTTTTGCCGAAATAAATTGCAAGGGGTATTTATTCCTTACCGTTTCCTTGATTTTCTATAACCGCTTGTAACTTTCGAAACACCGATCGAAACCTATGATAATCATACATTTTCTTGAAGCTGTCGACGCGTACCTTGAGATAGGACTATCAGCGACAGCCCATCTTTAAAAAAAATATTGTTTACGTGGTAGTGGTCGACCAAGGCTCTTCCTCGATTAATCAAGTTATTGGTTTTTTGGCTATAACTTCGAAAATAATGCACTTAGAAAGCTCTGCCTGCGATTTTTGTGATCCTCTTTCCATCCTCTTTACGCATGTATAAGCACAAGTCGACCGAAACACTTTCCATTTTTTGCCGAAATAAATTGCAAGGGGTATTTATTCCTTACCGTTTCCTTGATTTTCTATAACCGCTTGTAACTTTCGAAACACCGATCGAAACCTATGATAATCATACATTTTCTTGAAGCTGTCGACGCGTACCTTGAGATAGGACTATCAGCGACAGCCCATCTTTAAATAAAATATTGTTTCAGTGGTAGTGGTCGACCAAGGCTCTTCCTCGATTAATCAAGTTATTGGTTTTTTGGCTATAACTTCGAAAATAATGCACTTAGAAAGCTCTGCCTGCGATTTTTGTGATCCTCTTTCCATCCTCTTTACGCATGTATAAGCACAAGTCGACCGAAACACTTTCCATTTTTTGCCGAAATAAATTGCAAGGGGTATTTATTCCTTACCGTTTCCTCGATTTTCTTTAATCGCCTGTAACTTTCGAAACACCGATCGAAACATATGATAATCATACATCTTCTTGAAGCTCTCGACGCGTACCTTAAGATAGGACTACCAGCGAAAGCCCATCTTAAAAAAAAAATGTTTTCAGTTGTAGTGGTCGACCAAGGCTCTTCTTCGATTAATCAAGCCGTTGGTTTTTTGGCTGTAACTTCGAAAATAATGCACTTAGGAGGCTCTGCCTGCGATTTTTGTGATGCCCTTTCCATCCTCTTTAAGCGTGTATAAGCACAAGTCGATCGAAAAACTTTCCATTTTTTGCCGAAATAAATTGCAAGGGGTATGTATTCCTTACTGTTTCCTCGATTTTCTATAATCGCCCGTAACTTTCGAAACACCGATCGAAACCTGTGCTAATCATACATTTTCTTGAAGCTGTCGCCGCGTACCTTGTGATAGGACTAACAGCGACAGCCCATCTTTAAAAAAAATATTGTTTCAGTAGTAGTGGTCGACCAAGGCTCTTCCTCGATTAATCAAGTTATTGGTTTTTTGGCTATAACTTCGAAAATAATGCACTTAGAAAGCTCTGCCTGCGATTTTTGTGATCCTCTTTCCATCCTCTTTAAGCATGTATAAGCACAAGTCGACCGAAACACTTTCCATTTTTTGCCGAAATAAATTGCAAGGGGTATTTATTCCTTACCGTTTCCTCGATTTTCTTTAATCGCCTGTAACTTTCGAAAAACCGATCGAAACCTATGATAATCATACATCTTCTTGAAGCTGTCGACGCGTACCTTAAGATAGGACTATCAGCGACAGCTCATCTTTAAAAAAAAATATTGTTTCAGTAGTAGTGGTCGACCAAGGCTCTTCCTCGATTAATCAAGTCTTTGGTTTTTTGGCTGTAACTTCGAAAATAATGCACTTAGGAGGCTCTGCCTGCGATTTTTGTGATCCTCTTTCCATGCTCTTTAAGCGTGTATAAGCACAAGTCGACCGAAACACTTTCCATTTTTTGCCGAAATAAATTACAAAGGGTATGTATTCCTTACCGTTTCTTTGATTTTCTATAATCGCCTGTAACTTTCGAAACACCGATCGAAACCTATGATAATCATACATTTTCTTGAAGCTCTCGACGCGCACCTTAAGTTAGGATGATCGGCGACAGCTCATCTTTAAAAATAAATATTGTTTCAGTAGTAGTGTTCGACCAAGGCTCTTCTTCGATTAATCAAGTCTTTGGTTTTTTGGCTGTAACTTCGAAAATAATGCAATTACAAGGCACTGCCTGCGATTTTTGTGATCCTCTTTCCATCCTCTTTAAGCATGTATAAGCACAAGTCGACCAAAACACTTTCCATTTGTTGCCGAAATAAATTGCAAGGGGTATGTATTCCTTACCGTTTCCTTGATTTTCTATAATCGCCTGTAACTTTCGAAACACCGATCGAACCCTACGATAATCATACATTTTCTTGATGCTCTCGACGCGTACCTTAAGATAGGACTATCAGCGACAGCCCATCTTTAAAAAAAATATTGTTTCAGTGGTAGTGGTCGACCAAGGCTCTTCCTCGATTAATCATGTTATTGGTTTTTTGGCTATAACTTCGAAAATAATGCACTTAGAAAGCTCTGCCTGCGATTTTTGTGATCCTCTTTCCATCCTCTTTACGCATGTATAAGCACAAGTCGACCAAAACACTTTCCATTTTTTGCCGAAATAAATTGCAAGGGGTATTTATTCCTTACCGTTTCCTCGATTTTCTTTAATCGCCTGTAACTTTCGAAACACCGATCGAAACCTATGATAATCATACATCTTCTTGAAGCTGTCGACGCGTACCTTAAGATAGGACTATCAGCGACAGCTCATCTTTAAAAAAAAATATTGTTTCAGTAGTAGTGGTCGACCAAGGCTCTTCCTCGATTAATCAAGTCTTTGGTTTTTTGGCTGTAACTACGAAAATAATGCAATTACAAGGCACTGCCGGCGATTTTTGTGATGCCCTGTCCATCCTCTTTACGCCTGAATAAGCACAAGTCGATCGAAAAACTTTCCATTTGTTGCCGAAATAAATTGCAAGGGGTATGTATTCCTTACCGTTTCCTTGATTTTCTATAATCGCCTGTAACTTTCGAAACACCGATCGAACCCTACGATAATCATACATTTTCTTGATGCTCTCGACGCGTACCTTAAGATAGGACTACCAGCGAAAGCCCATCTTAAAAAAAAATGTTTTCAGTTGTAGTGGTCGACCAAGGCTCTTCTTCGATTAATCAAGCCGTTGGTTTTTTGGCTGTAACTTCGAAAATAATGCACTTAGGAGGCTCTGCCTGCGATTTTTGTGATCCTCTTTCCATGCTCTTTAAGCGTGTATAAGCACAAGTCGACCGAAACACTTTCCATTTTTTGCCGAAATAAATTACAAAGGGTATGTATTCCTTACCGTTTCTTTGATTTTCTATAATCGCCTGTAACTTTCGAAACACCGATCGAAACCTATGATAATCATACATTTTCTTGAAGCTCTCGACGCGCACCTTAAGTTAGGATGATCGGCGACAGCTCATCTTTAAAAATAAATATTGTTTCAGTAGTAGTGTTCGACCAAGGCTCTTCTTCGATTAATCAAGTCTTTGGTTTTTTGGCTGTAACTTCGAAAATAATGCAATTACAAGGCACTGCCTGCGATTTTTGTGATCCTCTTTCCATCCTCTTTAACCATTTATAAGCACAAGTCGACCAAAACACTTTCCATTTGTTGCCGAAATAAATTGCAAGGGGTATGTATTCCTTACCGTTTCCTTGATTTTCTATAATCGCCTGTAACTTTCGAAACACCGATCGAACCCTACGATAATCATACATTTTCTTGATGCTCTCGACGCGTACCTTAAGATAGGACTATCAGCGACAGCCCATCTTTAAAAAAAATATTGTTTCAGTGGTAGTGGTCGACCAAGGCTCTTCCTCGATTAATCATGTTAAAGGTTTTTTGGCTATAACTTCGAAAATAATGCACTTAGAAAGCTCTGCCTGCGATTTTTGTGATCCTCTTTCCATCCTCTTTACGCATGTATAAGCACAAGTCGACCAAAACACTTTCCATTTTTTGCCGAAATAAATTGCAAGGGGTATTTATTCCTTACCGTTTCCTCGATTTTCTTTAATCGCCTGTAACTTTCGAAACACCGATCGAAACCTATGATAATCATACATCTTCTTGAAGCTGTCGACGCGTACCTTAAGATAGGACTATCAGCGACAGCTCATCTTTAAAAAAAAATATTGTTTCAGTAGTAGTGGTCGACCAAGGCTCTTCCTCGATTAATCAAGTCTTTGGTTTTTTGGCTGTAACTTCGAAAATAATGCAATTACAAGGCACTGCCTGCGATTTTTGTGATGCCCTGTCCATCCTCTTTACGCCTGAATAAGCACAAGTCGATCGAAAAACTTTCCATTTTTTGCCGAAATAAATTGCAATGAGTATGTATTTTTTTACCGTCTCCTCGATTTTCTTTAATCGCC
Organism: Anoplius nigerrimus; assembly: GCA_914767735.1. Lineage (NCBI taxonomy): Eukaryota > Metazoa > Arthropoda > Insecta > Hymenoptera > Pompilidae > Anoplius > Anoplius nigerrimus. Next base: position 116,891 of record CAJZBX010000128.1, read on the forward strand.
TGTAACTATCGAAACACCGATCGAAACCTATGATAGTCATACATTTTCTTGAAGCTCTGGACGCGTACCTTAAGATAGGATGATCAGCGAAAACCCATCTTCAAAAAAAAATTGTTTCAGTTGTACTGGTCGACCAAGGCTCTTCCTCGATTAATCAAGTCTTTGGTTTTTTGGCTATAACTTCGAAAGTAATGCACTTAGAAAGCTCTGCCTGCGATTTTTGTGTACCTCTTTCCATCCTCTTTAAGCACGTATCAGGACAAGTCGACCGAAACACTTTCCATTTTTTGCCGAAATAAATTGCAAGGGGTATGTATCCCTTGCCGTTTCCTCGATTTTCTATAATCGCCTGTAACTTTCGAAATGCCGATCGAAACCTATGATAATCATACATTTTCTTGAAGCTCTCGACGCGTACCTTAAGTTAGGATGATCAGCGAAAGCCCATCTTTAAAAAAAAATTGTTTCAGTTGTACTGGTCGACCAAGGCTCTTCCTCGATTAATCAAGCGTTTGGTTTTTTGGCTGTAACTTCGAAAATAATGCAGTTAGGAGGCTCTGCCTGCGATTTTTGTGATCCTCTTTCCATCCTCTTTAAGCATTTATAAGCACAAGTCGACCAAAACACTTTCCATTTGTTGCCGAAATAAATTGCAAGGGGTATGTATTCCTTACCGTTTCCTTGATTTTCTATAATCGCCTGTAACTTTCGAAACACCGATCGAACCCTACGATAATCATACATTTTCTTGATGCTCTCGACGCGTACCTTAAGATAGGACTACCAGCGAAAGCCCATCTTAAAAAAAAAATGTTTTCAGTTGTAGTGCTCGACCAAGGCTCTTCTTCGATTAATCAAGCCGTTGGTTTTTTGGCTGTAACTTCGAAAATAATGCACTTAGGAGGCTCTGCCTGCGATTTTTGTGATGCCCTTTCCATCCTCTTTAAGCGTGTATAAGCACAAGTCGATCGAAAAACTTTCCATTTTTTGCCGAAATAAATTGCAAGGGGTATGTATTCCTTACTGTTTCCTCGATTTTCTATAATCGCCCGTAACTTTCGAAACACCGATCGAAACCTATGCTAATCATACATTTTCTTGAAGCTGTCGACGCGTACCTTGTGATAGGACTAACAGCGACAGCCCATCTTTAAAAAAAATATTGTTTCAGTAGTAGTGGTCGACCAAGGCTCTTCCTCGATAAATCAAGTTATTGGTTTTTTGGCTATAGCTTCGAAAATAATGCACTTAGAAAGCTCTGCCTGCGATTTTTGTGATCCTCTTTCCATCCTCTTTAAGCATGTATAAGCACAAGTCGACCGAAACTTTTTCCATTTTTTGCCGAAATAAATTGCAAGGGGTATTTATTCCTTACCGTTTCCTTGATTTTCTATAACCGCTTGTAACTTTCGAAACACCGATCGAAACCTATGATAATCATACATTTTCTTGAAGCTGTCGACGCGTACCTCGAGATAGGACTATCAGCGACAGCCCATCTTTAAAAAAAATATTGTTTCAGTGGTAGTGGTCGACCAAGGCTCTTCCTCGATTAATCAAGTTATTGGTTTTTTGGCTATAACTTCGAAAATAATGCACTTAGAAAGCTCTGCCTGCGATTTTTGTGATCCTCTTTCCATCCTCTTTACGCATGTATAAGCACAAGTCGACCAAAACACTTTCCATTTTTTGCCGAAATAAATTGCAAGGGGTATTTATTCCTTACCGTTTCCTCGATTTTCTTTATTCGCCTGTAACTTTCGAAACACCGATCGAAACCTATGATAATCATACATCTTCTTGAAGCTGTCGACGCGTACCTTAAGATAGGACTATCAGCGACAGCTCATCTTTAAAAAAAAATATTGTTTCAGTAGTAGTGGTCGACCAAGGCTCTTCCTCGATTAATCAAGTCTTTGGTTTTTTGGCTGTAACTTCGAAAATAATGCACTTAGGAGGCTCTGCCTGCTATTTTTGTGATCCTCTTTCCATGCTCTTTAAGCGTGTATAAGCACAAGTCGACCGAAACACTTTCCATTTTTTGCCGAAATAAATTACAAAGGGTATGTATTCCTTACCGTTTCCTTGATTTTCTATAATCGCCTGTAACTTTCGAATAACCGATCGAAACCTATGATAATCATACATTTTCTTGAAGCTCTCGACGCGAACCTTAAGATAGGACTATCAGCGGAAGCCCATCTTTAAAAAAGAATTGTTTCAGTTGTAGTGGTCGACCAATGCTCTCCCTCGATTAATCAAGTCTTTGGCTTTTAGGCTGTAACTTTGAAAATAATGCACTTAGAAAGCTTTGCCTGCGATTTTTGTGATCCTCTTTACATCCTCTTTAAGCATGTATAAGCACAAGTCGACCGAAACACTTTCCATTTTTTGCCGAAATAAATTGCAAGGGGTATGTATTCCTTACCGTTTCCTTGATTTTCTATAATCGCCTGTAACTTTCGAAACACCGATCGAACCCTACGATAATCATACATTTTCTTGAAGCTGTCGACGCGTACCTTAAGATAGGACTATCAGCGACAGCTCATCTTTAAAAAAAAATATTGTTTCAGATTAATCAAGCCTCTTCTTCGATTAATCAAGCCGTTGGTTTTTTGGCTGTAACTTCGAAAATAATGCACTTAGGAGGCTCTGCCTGCGATTTTTGTGATGCCCTTTCCATCCTCTTTAAGCGTGTATAAGCACAAGTCGATCGAAAAACTTTTCATTTTTTGCCGAAATAAATTGCAAGGGGTATGTATTCCTTGCCGTTTCCTCGATTTTCTATAATCGCCTGTAACTTTCGAAATGCCGATCGAAACCTATGATAATCATACATTTTCTTGAAGCTCTCGACGCGTACCTTAAGATAGGATGATCAGCGAAAGCCCATCTTTAAAAAAAAATTGTTTCAGTTGTACTGGTCGACCAAGGATCTTCCTCGATTAATCAAGCCTTTGGTTTTTTGGCTGTAACTTCGAAAATAATGCAGTTAGGAGGCTCTGCCTGCGATTTTTGTGATCCTCTTTCCATCCTCTTTAAGCATTTAAAAGCACAAGTCGACCAAAACACTTTCCATTTGTTGCCGAAATAAATTGCCGGGGGTATGTATTCCTTACCGTTTCCTTGATTTTCTATAATCGCCTGTAACTTTCGAAACACCGATCGAACCCTACGATAATCATACATTTTCTTGATGCTCTCGACGCGTACCTTAAGATAGGACTACCAGCGAAAGCCCATCTTAAAAAAAAAATGTTTTCAGTTGTAGTGGTCGACCAAGGCTCTTCTTCGATTAATCAAGTCTTTGGTTTTTTGGCTATAACTTCGAAAATAATGCACATAGGAGGCTCTGCCTGCGATTTTTGTGATCCTCTTTCCATGCTCTTTAAGTGTGTATAAGCACAAGTCGACCGAAACACTTTCCATTTTTTGCCGAAATAAATTGCAACGGGTATGTATTCCTTACCGTTTCCTTGATTTTCTATAATCGCTTGTAACTTTCGAAACACCGATCAAAACCTATGATAATCAAACATTTTCTTGAAGCTCTCGACGCGTACCTTAAGTTAGGATGATCAGCGAAAGCCCATCTTTAAAAAAAAATTGTTTCAGTTGTAGTGGTCGGCCAAGGCTCTTCCTCGATTAATCAAGTTATTGGTTTTTTGGCTATAACTTCGAAAATAATGCACTTAGCAAGCTCTGTTTGCGATTTTTGTGATCCTCTTTCCATCCTCTTTAAGCATGTATAAGCACAAGTCGACCGAAACACTTTCCATCTTCTGCCGAAATAAATTGCAAGGGGTATGTATTCCTTACCGTTTCCTTGATTTTCTATAATCGCCTGTAACTTTCGAATAACCGATCGAAACCTATGATAATCATACATTTTCTTGAAGCTCTCGACGCGAACCTTAAGATAGGAATATCAGCGAAAGCCCATCTTTAAAAAAGAATTGTTTCAGTTGTAGTGGTCGACCAACGCTCTTCCTCGATTAATCAAGTCTTTGGTTTTTTGGCTGTAACTTTGAAAATAATGCACTTAGAAAGCTTTGCCTGCGATTTTTGTGATCCTCTTTACATCCTCTTTAAGCATGTATAAGCACAAGTCGACCGAAACACTTTCCATTTTTTGCCGAAATAAATTGCAAGGGGTATGTATTCCTTACCGTTTCCTCGATTTTCTATAATCGCCTGTAACTTTCGAAACACCGATCGAAACCTATGCTAATCATACATTTTCTTGAAGCTCTCGACGCGTACCTTAAGATAGGATGATCAGCGAAAGCCCATCTTTAAAAAAAAATTGTTTCAGTTGTACTGGTCGACCAAGGATCTTCCTCGATTAATCAAGCCTTTGGTTTTTTGGCTGTAACTTCGAAAATAATGCACTTAGGAGGCTCTGCCTGCGATTTTTGTGATGCCCTTTCCATCCTCTTTAAGCGTGTATAAGCACAAGTCGATCGAAAAACTTTCCATTTTTTGCCGAAATAAATTGCAAGGGGTTTGTACTCCTTACCGTTTCCTCGATTTTCTATAATCGCCCGTAACTTTCGACACACCGATCGAAACCTATGCTAATCATACATTTTCTTGAAGTTGTCGACGCGTACCTTGTGATAGGACTATCAGCGACAGCCCATCTTTAAAAAAAATATTGTTTCAGTAGTATTGGTCGACCAAGGCTTTTCCTCGATTAATCAAGTTATTGGTTTTTTGATTATAACTTCGAAAATAATGCACATAGGAGGCTCTGCCTGCGATTTTTGTGATCCTATTTCCATCCTATTTAAGCATGTATAAGCACAAGTCGACCGAAACACTTTCCATTTTTTGCCGAAATAAATTGCAAGGGGTATGTATTCCTTACCGTTTCCTTGATTTTCTATATTCGCTTGTAACTTTCGAAACACCGATCGAAACCTATGATAATCATACATTTTCTTGAAGCTCTCGACGCGTACCTTAAGACAGGATGATCAGCGAAAACCCGTCTTTAAAAAAAAATTGTTTCAGTTGTACTGGTCGACCAAGGATCTTCCTCGATTAATCAAGTCTTTGGTTTTTTGGCTGTAACTTCGAAAATAATGCACTTAGGAGGCTCTGCCTGCGATTTTTGTGATCCTATTTCCATCCTCTTTAAGCATGTATAAGCACAAGTCGACCGAAACACTTTCCATTTTTTGCCGAAATAAATTGCAAGGGGTATGTATTCCTTACCGTTTCCTTGATTTTCTATATTCGCTTGTAACTTTCGAAACACCGATCGAAACCTATGATAATCATACATTTTCTTGAAGCTCTCGACGCGTACCTTATGTTAGGATGATCAGCGAAAGCCCATCTTTAAAAAAAAATTGTTTCAGTTGTACTGGTCGACCAAGGCTCTTCCTCGATTAATCAAGCGTTTGGTTTTTTGGCTGTAACTTCGAAAATAATGCACTTAGGAGGCTCTGCCTGCGATTTTTGTGATCCTCTTCCATGCTCTTTAAGCGTGTATAAGCACAAGTCGACCGCAACACTTTCCATTTTTTGCCGAAATAAATTACAAAGGGTATGTATTCCTTACCGTTTCTTTGATTTTCTATAATCGCCTGTAACTTTCGAAACACCGATCGAAACCTATGATAATCTTACATTTTCTTGAAGCTCTCGACGCGCTCCTTAAGTTAGGATGATCAGCGACAGCTCATCTTTAAAAATAAATATTGTTTCAGTAGTAGTGTTCGACCAAGGCTCTTCTTCGATTAATCAAGTCTTTGGTTTTTTGGCTGTAACTTCGAAAATAATGCAATTACAAGGCACTGCCTGCGATTTTTGTGATGCCCTGCCCATCCTCTTTACGCCTGAATAAGCACAAGTCGATCGAAAAACTTTCCATTTTTTGCCGAAATAAATTGCAATGTGTATGTATTTTTTTACCGTCTCCTCGATTTTCTTTAATCGCCTGTAACTATCGAAACACCGATCGAAACCTATGATAGTCATACATTTTCTTGAAGCTCTGGACGCGTACCTTAAGATAGGATGATCAGCGAAAACCCATCTTTAAAAAAAAATTGTTTCAGTTGTACTGGTCGACCAAGGCTCTTCCTCGATTAATCAAGTCTTTGGTTTTTTGGCTATAACTTCGAAAGTAATGCACTTAGAAAGCTCTGCCTGCGATTTTTGTGTACCTCTTTCCATCCTCTTTAAGCACGTATAAGGACAAGTCGACCGAAACACTTTCCATTTTTTGCCGAAATAAATTGCAAGGGGTATGTATTCCTTGCCGTTTCCTCGATTTTCTATAATCGCCTGTAACTTTCGAAATGCCGATCGAAACCTATGATAATCATACATTTTCTTGAAGCTCTCGACGCGTACCTTAAGTTAGAATGATCAGCGAAAGCCCATCTTTAAAAAAAAATTGTTTCAGTTGTACTGGTCGACCAAGGCTCTTCCTCGATTAATCAAGCGTTTGGTTTTTTGGCTGTAACTTCGAAAATAATGCAGTTAGGAGGCTCTGCCTGCGATTTTTGTGATCCTATTTCCATCCTCTTTAAGCACGTATAAGAACAAGTCGATCGAAAAACTTTCCATTTTTTGCCGAAATAAATTGCAAGGGGTATGTATTCCTTACTGTTTCCTCGATTTTCTATAATCGCCCGTAACTTTCGAAACACCGATCGAAACCTGTGCTAATCATACATTTTCTTGAAGCTGTCGACGCGTACCTTGTGATAGGACTAACAGCGACAGCCCATCTTTAAAAAAAATATTGTTTCAGTAGTAGTGGTCGACCAAGGCTCTTCCTCGATTAATCAAGTTATTGGTTTTTTGGCTATAGCTTCGAAAATAATGCACTTAGAAAGCTCTGCCTGCGATTTTTGTGATCCTCTTTCCATACTCTTTAAGCATGTATAAGCACAAGTCGACCGAAACTTTTTCCATTTTTGCCGAAATAAATTGCAAGGGGTATTTATTCCTTACCGTTTCCTTGATTTTCTATAACCGCTTGTAACTTTCGAAACACCGATCGAAACCTATGATAATCATACATTTTCTTGAAGCTGTCGACGCGTACCTTGAGATAGGACTATCAGCGACAGCCCATCTTTAAAAAAAATATTGTTTCCGTGGTAGTGGTCGACCAAGGCTCTTCCTCGATTAATCAAGTTATTGGTTTTTTGGCTATAACTTCGAAAATAATGCACTTAGAACGCTCTGCCTGCGATTTTTGTGATCCTCTTTCCATCCTCTTTACGCATGTATAAGCACAAGTCGACCGAAACACTTTCCATTTTTTGCCGAAATAAATTGCAAGGGGTATTTATTCCTTACCGTTTCCTTGATTTTCTATAACCGCTTGTAACTTTCGAAACACCGATCGAAACCTATGATAATCATACATTTTCTTGAAGCTGTCGACGCGTACCTTGAGATAGGACTATCAGCGACAGCCCATCTTTAAAAAAAATATTGTTTCAGTGGTAGTGGTCGACCAAGGCTCTTCCTCGATTAATCAAGTTATTGGTTTTTTGGCTATAACTTCGAAAATAATGCACTTAGAAAGCTCTGCCTGCGATTTTTGTGATCCTCTTTCCATCCTCTTTACGCATGTATAAGCACAAGTCGACCGAAACACTTTCCATTTTTTGCCGAAATAAATTGCAAGGGGTATTTATTCCTTACCGTTTCCTCGATTTTCTTTAATCGCCTGTAACTTTCGAAACACCGATCGAAACCTATGATAATCATACATCTTCTTGAAGCTGTCGACGCGTACCTTAAGATAGGACTATCAACGACAGCTCATCTTTAAAAAAAAATATTGTTTCAGTAGTAGTGGTCGACCAAGGCTCTTCCTCGATTAATCAAGTCTTTGGTTTTTTGGCTGTAACTTCGAAAATAATGCACTTAGGAGGCTCTGCCTGCGATTTTTGTGATCCTCTTTCCATGCTCTTTAAGCGTGTATAAGCACAAGTCGACCGAAACACTTTCCATTTTTTGCCGAAATAAATTACAAAGGGTATGTATTCCTTACCGTTTCTTTGATTTTCTATAATCGCCTGTAACTTTCGAAACACCGATCGAAACCTATGATAATCATACATTTTCTTGAAGCTCTCGACGCGCACCTTAAGTTAGGATGATCGGCGACAGCTCATCTTTAAAAATAAATATTGTTTCAGTAGTAGTGTTCGACCAAGGCTCTTCTTCGATTAATCAAGTCTTTGGTTTTTTGGCTGTAACTTCGAAAATAATGCAATTACAAGGCACTGCCTGCGATTTTTGTGATCCTCTTTCCATCCTCTTTAACCATTTATAAGCACAAGTCGACCAAAACACTTTCCATTTGTTGCCGAAATAAATTGCAAGGGGTATGTATTCCTTACCGTTTCCTTGATTTTCTATAATCGCCTGTAACTTTCGAAACACCGATCGAACCCTACGATAATCATACATTTTCTTGATGCTCTCGACGCGTACCTTAAGATAGGACTATCAGCGACAGCCCATCTTTAAAAAAAATATTGTTTCAGTGGTAGTGGTCGACCAAGGCTCTTCCTCGATTAATCATGTTAAAGGTTTTTTGGCTATAACTTCGAAAATAATGCACTTAGAAAGCTCTGCCTGCGATTTTTGTGATCCTCTTTCCATCCTCTTTACGCATGTATAAGCACAAGTCGACCAAAACACTTTCCATTTTTTGCCGAAATAAATTGCAAGGGGTATTTATTCCTTACCGTTTCCTCGATTTTCTTTAATCGCCTGTAACTTTCGAAACACCGATCGAAACCTATGATAATCATACATCTTCTTGAAGCTGTCGACGCGTACCTTAAGATAGGACTATCAGCGACAGCTCATCTTTAAAAAAAAATATTGTTTCAGTAGTAGTGGTCGACCAAGGCTCTTCCTCGATTAATCAAGTCTTTGGTTTTTTGGCTGTAACTTCGAAAATAATGCAATTACAAGGCACTGCCTGCGATTTTTGTGATGCCCTGTCCATCCTCTTTACGCCTGAATAAGCACAAGTCGATCGAAAAACTTTCCATTTTTTGCCGAAATAAATTGCAATGAGTATGTATTTTTTTACCGTCTCCTCGATTTTCTTTAATCGCCTGTAACTATCGAAACACCGATCGAAACCTATGATAGTCATACATTTTCTTGAAGCTCTGGACGCGTACCTTAAGATAGGATGATCAGCGAAAACCCATCTTCAAAAAAAAATTGTTTCAGTTGTACTGGTCGACCAAGGCTCTTCCTCGATTAATCAAGTCTTTGGTTTTTTGGCTATAACTTCGAAAGTAATGCACTTAGAAAGCTCTGCCTGCGATTTTTGTGTACCTCTTTCCATCCTCTTTAAGCACGTATCAGGACAAGTCGACCGAAACACTTTCCATTTTTTGCCGAAATAAATTGCAAGGGGTATGTATCCCTTGCCGTTTCCTCGATTTTCTATAATCGCCTGTAACTTTCGAAATGCCGATCGAAACCTATGATAATCATACATTTTCTTGAAGCTCTCGACGCGTACCTTAAGTTAGGATGATCAGCGAAAGCCCATCTTTAAAAAAAAATTGTTTCAGTTGTACTGGTCGACCAAGGCTCTTCCTCGATTAATCAAGCGTTTGGTTTTTTGGCTGTAACTTCGAAAATAATGCAGTTAGGAGGCTCTGCCTGCGATTTTTGTGATCCTCTTTCCATCCTCTTTAAGCATTTATAAGCACAAGTCGACCAAAACACTTTCCATTTGTTGCCGAAATAAATTGCAAGGGGTATGTATTCCTTACCGTTTCCTTGATTTTCTATAATCGCCTGTAACTTTCGAAACACCGATCGAACCCTACGATAATCATACATTTTCTTGATGCTCTCGACGCGTACCTTAAGATAGGACTACCAGCGAAAGCCCATCTTAAAAAAAAAATGTTTTCAGTTGTAGTGCTCGACCAAGGCTCTTCTTCGATTAATCAAGCCGTTGGTTTTTTGGCTGTAACTTCGAAAATAATGCACTTAGGAGGCTCTGCCTGCGATTTTTGTGATGCCCTTTCCATCCTCTTTAAGCGTGTATAAGCACAAGTCGATCGAAAAACTTTCCATTTTTTGCCGAAATAAATTGCAAGGGGTATGTATTCCTTACTGTTTCCTCGATTTTCTATAATCGCCCGTAACTTTCGAAACACCGATCGAAACCTATGCTAATCATACATTTTCTTGAAGCTGTCGACGCGTACCTTGTGATAGGACTAACAGCGACAGCCCATCTTTAAAAAAAATATTGTTTCAGTAGTAGTGGTCGACCAAGGCTCTTCCTCGATAAATCAAGTTATTGGTTTTTTGGCTATAGCTTCGAAAATAATGCACTTAGAAAGCTCTGCCTGCGATTTTTGTGATCCTCTTTCCATCCTCTTTAAGCATGTATAAGCACAAGTCGACCGAAACTTTTTCCATTTTTTGCCGAAATAAATTGCAAGGGGTATGTATTCCTTACCGTTTCCTTGATTTTCTATAACCGCTTGTAACTTTCGAAACACCGATCGAAACCTATGATAATCATACATTTTCTTGAAGCTGTCGACGCGTACCTCGAGATAGGACTATCAGCGACAGCCCATCTTTAAAAAAAATATTGTTTCAGTGGTAGTGGTCGACCAAGGCTCTTCCTCGATTAATCAAGTTATTGGTTTTTTGGCTATAACTTCGAAAATAATGCACTTAGAAAGCTCTGCCTGCGATTTTTGTGATCCTCTTTCCATCCTCTTTACGCATGTATAAGCACAAGTCGACCAAAACACTTTCCATTTTTTGCCGAAATAAATTGCAAGGGGTATTTATTCCTTACCGTTTCCTCGATTTTCTTTATTCGCCTGTAACTTTCGAAACACCGATCGAAACCTATGATAATCATACATCTTCTTGAAGCTGTCGACGCGTACCTTAAGATAGGACTATCAGCGACAGCTCATCTTTAAAAAAAAATATTGTTTCAGTAGTAGTGGTCGACCAAGGCTCTTCCTCGATTAATCAAGCCTTTGGTTTTTTGGCTGTAACTTCGAAAATAATGCAGTTAGGAGGCTCTGCCTGCGATTTTTGTGATCCTCTTTCCATCCTCTTTAAGCATTTAAAAGCACAAGTCGACCAAAACACTTTCCATTTGTTGCCGAAATAAATTGCCGGGGGTATGTATTCCTTACCGTTTCCTTGATTTTCTATAATCGCCTGTAACTTTCGAAACACCGATCGAACCCTACGATAATCATACATTTTCTTGATGCTCTCGACGCGTACCTTAAGATAGGACTACCAGCGAAAGCCCATCTTAAAAAAAAAATGTTTTCAGTTGTAGTGGTCGACCAAGGCTCTTCTTCGATTAATCAAGTCTTTGGTTTTTTGGCTATAACTTCGAAAATAATGCACATAGGAGGCTCTGCCTGCGATTTTTGTGATCCTCTTTCCATGCTCTTTAAGTGTGTATAAGCACAAGTCGACCGAAACACTTTCCATTTTTTGCCGAAATAAATTGCAACGGGTATGTATTCCTTACCGTTTCCTTGATTTTCTATAATCGCTTGTAACTTTCGAAACACCGATCAAAACCTATGATAATCAAACATTTTCTTGAAGCTCTCGACGCGTACCTTAAGTTAGGATGATCAGCGAAAGCCCATCTTTAAAAAAAAATTGTTTCAGTTGTAGTGGTCGGCCAAGGCTCTTCCTCGATTAATCAAGTTATTGGTTTTTTGGCTATAACTTCGAAAATAATGCACTTAGCAAGCTCTGTTTGCGATTTTTGTGATCCTCTTTCCATCCTCTTTAAGCATGTATAAGCACAAGTCGACCGAAACACTTTCCATCTTCTGCCGAAATAAATTGCAAGGGGTATGTATTCCTTACCGTTTCCTTGATTTTCTATAATCGCCTGTAACTTTCGAATAACCGATCGAAACCTATGATAATCATACATTTTCTTGAAGCTCTCGACGCGAACCTTAAGATAGGAATATCAGCGGAAGCCCATCTTTAAAAAAGAATTGTTTCAGTTGTAGTGGTCGACCAACGCTCTTCCTCGATTAATCAAGTCTTTGGTTTTTTGGCTGTAACTTTGAAAATAATGCACTTAGAAAGCTTTGCCTGCGATTTTTGTGATCCTCTTTACATCCTCTTTAAGCATGTATAAGCACAAGTCGACCGAAACACTTTCCATTTTTTGCCGAAATAAATTGCAAGGGGTATGTATTCCTTACCGTTTCCTCGATTTTCTATAATCGCCTGTAACTTTCGAAACACCGATCGAAACCTATGCTAATCATACATTTTCTTGAAGCTCTCGACGCGTACCTTAAGATAGGATGATCAGCGAAAGCCCATCTTTAAAAAAAAATTGTTTCAGTTGTACTGGTCGACCAAGGATCTTCCTCGATTAATCAAGCCTTTGGTTTTTTGGCTGTAACTTCGAAAATAATGCACTTAGGAGGCTCTGCCTGCGATTTTTGTGATGCCCTTTCCATCCTCTTTAAGCGTGTATAAGCACAAGTCGATCGAAAAACTTTCCATTTTTTGCCGAAATAAATTGCAAGGGGTTTGTACTCCTTACCGTTTCCTCGATTTTCTATAATCGCCCGTAACTTTCGACACACCGATCGAAACCTATGCTAATCATACATTTTCTTGAAGTTGTCGACGCGTACCTTGTGATAGGACTCTCAGCGACAGCCCATCTTTAAAAAAAATATTGTTTCAGTAGTAGTGGTCGACCAAGGCTTTTCCTCGATTAATCAAGTTATTGGTTTTTTGATTATAACTTCGAAAATAATGCACATAGGAGGCTCTGCCTGCGATTTTTGTGATCCTATTTCCATCCTATTTAAGCATGTATAAGCACAAGTCGACCGAAACACTTTCCATTTTTTGCCGAAATAAATTGCAAGGGGTATGTATTCCTTACCGTTTCCTTGATTTTCTATATTCGCTTGTAACTTTCGAAACACCGATCGAAACCTATGATAATCATACATTTTCTTGAAGCTCTCGACGCGTACCTTAAGACAGGATGATCAGCGAAAACCCGTCTTTAAAAAAAAATTGTTTCAGTTGTACTGGTCGACCAAGGATCTTCCTCGATTAATCAAGTCTTTGGTTTTTTGGCTGTAACTTCGAAAATAATGCACTTAGGAGGCTCTGCCTGCGATTTTTGTGATCCTATTTCCATCCTCTTTAAGCATGTATAAGCACAAGTCGACCGAAACACTTTCCATTTTTTGCCGAAATAAATTGCAAGGGGTATGTATTCCTTACCGTTTCCTTGATTTTCTATATTCGCTTGTAACTTTCGAAACACCGATCGAAACCTATGATAATCATACATTTTCTTGAAGCTCTCGACGCGTACCTTATGTTAGGATGATCAGCGAAAGCCCATCTTTAAAAAAAAATTGTTTCAGTTGTACTGGTCGACCAAGGCTCTTCCTCGATTAATCAAGCGTTTGGTTTTTTGGCTGTAACTTCGAAAATAATGCACTTAGGAGGCTCTGCCTGCGATTTTTGTGATCCTCTTCCATGCTCTTTAAGCGTGTATAAGCACAAGTCGACCGCAACACTTTCCATTTTTTGCCGAAATAAATTACAAAGGGTATGTATTCCTTACCGTTTCTTTGATTTTCTATAATCGCCTGTAACTTTCGAAACACCGATCGAAACCTATGATAATCTTACATTTTCTTGAAGCTCTCGACGCGCTCCTTAAGTTAGGATGATCAGCGACAGCTCATCTTTAAAAATAAATATTGTTTCAGTAGTAGTGTTCGACCAAGGCTCTTCTTCGATTAATCAAGTCTTTGGTTTTTTGGCTGTAACTTCGAAAATAATGCAATTACAAGGCACTGCCTGCGATTTTTGTGATGCCCTGCCCATCCTCTTTACGCCTGAATAAGCACAAGTCGATCGAAAAACTTTCCATTTTTTGCCGAAATAAATTGCAATGTGTATGTATTTTTTTACCGTCTCCTCGATTTTCTTTAATCGCCTGTAACTATCGAAACACCGATCGAAACCTATGATAGTCATACATTTTCTTGAAGCTCTGGACGCGTACCTTAAGATAGGATGATCAGCGAAAACCCATCTTTAAAAAAAAATTGTTTCAGTTGTACTGGTCGACCAAGGCTCTTCCTCGATTAATCAAGTCTTTGGTTTTTTGGCTATAACTTCGAAAGTAATGCACTTAGAAAGCTCTGCCTGCGATTTTTGTGTACCTCTTTCCATCCTCTTTAAGCACGTATAAGGACAAGTCGACCGAAACACTTTCCATTTTTTGCCGAAATAAATTGCAAGGGGTATGTATTCCTTGCCGTTTCCTCGATTTTCTATAATCGCCTGTAACTTTCGAAATGCCGATCGAAACCTATGATAATCATACATTTTCTTGAAGCTCTCGACGCGTACCTTAAGTTAGAATGATCAGCGAAAGCCCATCTTTAAAAAAAAATTGTTTCAGTTGTACTGGTCGACCAAGGCTCTTCCTCGATTAATCAAGCGTTTGGTTTTTTGGCTGTAACTTCGAAAATAATGCAGTTAGGAGGCTCTGCCTGCGATTTTTGTGATCCTATTTCCATCCTCTTTAAGCACGTATAAGAACAAGTCGATCGAAAAACTTTCCATTTTTTGCCGAAATAAATTGCAAGGGGTATGTATTCCTTACTGTTTCCTCGATTTTCTATAATCGCCCGTAACTTTCGAAACACCGATCGAAACCTGTGCTAATCATACATTTTCTTGAAGCTGTCGACGCGTACCTTGTGATAGGACTAACAGCGACAGCCCATCTTTAAAAAAAATATTGTTTCAGTAGTAGTGGTCGACCAAGGCTCTTCCTCGATTAATCAAGTTATTGGTTTTTTGGCTATAGCTTCGAAAATAATGCACTTAGAAAGCTCTGCCTGCGATTTTTGTGATCCTCTTTCCATACTCTTTAAGCATGTATAAGCACAAGTCGACCGAAACTTTTTCCATTTTTGCCGAAATAAATTGCAAGGGGTATTTATTCCTTACCGTTTCCTTGATTTTCTATAACCGCTTGTAACTTTCGAAACACCGATCGAAACCTATGATAATCATACATTTTCTTGAAGCTGTCGACGCGTACCTTGAGATAGGACTATCAGCGACAGCCCATCTTTAAAAAAAATATTGTTTCAGTAGTAGTGTTCGACCAAGGCTCTTCTTCGATTAATCAAGTCTTTGGTTTTTTGGCTGTAACTTCGAAAATAATGCAATTACAAGGCACTGCCTGCGATTTTTGTGATGCCCTGCCCATCCTCTTTACGCCTGAATAAGCACAAGTCGATCGAAAAACTTTCCATTTTTTGCCGAAATAAATTGCAATGTGTATGTATTTTTTTACCGTCTCCTCGATTTTCTTTAATCGCCTGTAACTATCGAAACACCGATCGAAACCTATGATAGTCATACATTTTCTTGAAGCTCTGGACGCGTACCTTAAGATAGGATGATCAGCGAAAACCCATCTTTAAAAAAAAATTGTTTCAGTTGTACTGGTCGACCAAGGCTCTTCCTCGATTAATCAAGTCTTTGGTTTTTTGGCTATAACTTCGAAAGTAATGCACTTAGAAAGCTCTGCCTGCGATTTTTGTGTACCTCTTTCCATCCTCTTTAAGCACGTATAAGGACAAGTCGACCGAAACACTTTCCATTTTTTGCCGAAATAAATTGCAAGGGGTATGTATTCCTTGCCGTTTCCTCGATTTTCAATAATCGCCTGTAACTTTCGAAATGCCGATCGAAACCTATGATAATCATACATTTTCTTGAAGCTCTCGACGCGTACCTTAAGTTAGAATGATCAGCGAAAGCCCATCTTTAAAAAAAAATTGTTTCAGTTGTACTGGTCGACCAAGGCTCTTCCTCGATTAATCAAGCGTTTGGTTTTTTGGCTGTAACTTCGAAAATAATGCAGTTAGGAGGCTCTGCCTGCGATTTTTGTGATCCTATTTCCATCCTCTTTAAGCACGTATAAGAACAAGTCGATCGAAAAACTTTCCATTTTTTGCCGAAATAAATTGCAAGGGGTATGTATTCCTTACTGTTTCCTCGATTTTCTATAATCGCCCGTAACTTTCGAAACACCGATCGAAACCTGTGCTAATCATACATTTTCTTGAAGCTGTCGACGCGTACCTTGTGATAGGACTAACAGCGACAGCCCATCTTTAAAAAAAATATTGTTTCAGTAGTAGTGGTCGACCAAGGCTCTTCCTCGATTAATCAAGTTATTGGTTTTTTGGCTATAGCTTCGAAAATAATGCACTTAGAAAGCTCTGCCTGCGATTTTTGTGATCCTCTTTCCATACTCTTTAAGCATGTATAAGCACAAGTCGACCGAAACTTTTTCCATTTTTGCCGAAATAAATTGCAAGGGGTATTTATTCCTTACCGTTTCCTTGATTTTCTATAACCGCTTGTAACTTTCGAAACACCGATCGAAACCTATGATAATCATACATTTTCTTGAAGCTGTCGACGCGTACCTTGAGATAGGACTATCAGCGACAGCCCATCTTTAAAAAAAATATTGTTTACGTGGTAGTGGTCGACCAAGGCTCTTCCTCGATTAATCAAGTTATTGGTTTTTTGGCTATAACTTCGAAAATAATGCACTTAGAACGCTCTGCCTGCGATTTTTGTGATCCTCTTTCCATCCTCTTTACGCATGTATAAGCACAAGTCGACCGAAACACTTTCCATTTTTTGCCGAAATAAATTGCAAGGGGTATTTATTCCTTACCGTTTCCTTGATTTTCTATAACCGCTTGTAACTTTCGAAACACCGATCGAAACCTATGATAATCATACATTTTCTTGAAGCTGTCGACGCGTACCTTGAGATAGGACTATCAGCGACAGCCCATCTTTAAAAAAAATATTGTTTCAGTGGTAGTGGTCGACCAAGGCTCTTCCTCGATTAATCAAGTTATTGGTTTTTTGGCTATAACTTCGAAAATAATGCACTTAGAAAGCTCTGCCTGCGATTTTTGTGATCCTCTTTCCATCCTCTTTACGCATGTATAAGCACAAGTCGACCGAAACACTTTCCATTTTTTGCCGAAATAAATTGCAAGGGGTATTTATTCCTTACCGTTTCCTCGATTTTCTTTAATCGCCTGTAACTTTCGAAACACCGATCGAAACCTATGATAATCATACATCTTCTTGAAGCTCTCGACGCGTACCTTAAGATAGGACTACCAGCGAAAGCCCATCTTAAAAAAAAAATGTTTTCAGTTGTAGTGGTCGACCAAGGCTCTTCTTCGATTAATCAAGCCGTTGGTTTTTTGGCTGTAACTTCGAAAATAATGCACTTAGGAGGCTCTGCCTGCGATTTTTGTGATGCCCTTTCCATCCTCTTTAAGCGTGTATAAGCACAAGTCGATCGAAAAACTTTCCATTTTTTGCCGAAATAAATTGCAAGGGGTATGTATCCCTTACTGTTTCCTCGATTTTCTATAATCGCCCGTAACTTTCGAAACACCGATCGAAACCTGTGCTAATCATACATTTTCTTGAAGCTGTCGCCGCGTACCTTGTGATAGGACTAACAGCGACAGCCCATCTTTAAAAAAAATATTGTTTCAGTAGTAGTGGTCGACCAAGGCTCTTCCTCGATTAATCAAGTTATTGGTTTTTTGGCTATAACTTCGAAAATAATGCACTTAGAAAGCTCTGCCTGCGATTTTTGTGATCCTCTTTCCATCCTCTTTAAGCATGTATTAGCACAAGTCGACCCAAACACTTTCCATTTTTTGCCGAAATAAATTGCAAGGGGTATTTATTCCTTACCGTTTCCTCGATTTTCTTTAATCGCCTGTAACTTTCGAAAAACCGATCGAAACCTATGATAATCATACATCTTCTTGAAGCTGTCGACGCGTACCTTAAGATAGGACTATCAGCGACAGCTCATCTTTAAAAAAAAATATTGTTTCAGTTGTAGTGGTCGACCAAGGCTCTTCTTCGATTAATCAAGCCGTTGGTTTTTTGGCTGTAACTTCGAAAATAATGCACTTAGGAGGCTCTGCTTGCGATTTTTGTGATGCCCTTTCCATCCTCTTTAAGCGTGTATACGCACAAGTCGATCGAAAAACTTTCCATTTTTTGCCGAAATAAATTGCAAGGGGTATGTATTCCTTACTGTTTCCTCGATTTTCTATAATCGCCCGTAACTTTCGAAACACCGATCGAAACCTATGCTAATCATACATTTTCTTGAAGCTGTCGACGCGTACCTTGTGATAGGACTAACAGCGACAGCCCATCTTTAAAAAAAATATTGTTTCAGTAGTAGTGGTCGACCAAGGCTCTTCCTCGATTAATCAAGTTATTGGTTTTTTGGCTATAGCTTCGAAAATAATGCACTTAGAAAGCTCTGCCTGCGATTTTTGTGATCCTCTTTCCATCCTCTTTAAGCATGTATAAGCACAAGTCGACCGAAACTTTTTCCATTTTTTGCCGAAATAAATTGCAAGGGGTATTTATTCCTTACCGTTTCCTTGATTTTCTATAACCGCTTGTAACTTTCGAAACACCGATCGAAACCTATGATAATCATACATTTTCTTGAAGCTGTCGACGCGTACCTTGAGATAGGACTATCAGCGACAGCCCATCTTTAAAAAAAATATTGTTTCAGTGGTAGTGGTCGACCAAGGCTCTTCCTCGATTAATCAAGTTATTGGTTTTTTGGCTATAACTTCGAAAATAATGAACTTAGAAAGCTCTGCCTGCGATTTTTGTGATCCTCTTTCCATCCTCTTTACGCATGTATAAGCACAAGTCGACCAAAACACTTTCCATTTTTTGCCGAAATAAATTGCAAGGGGTATTTATTCCTTACCGTTTCCTCGATTTTCTTTAATCGCCTGTAACTTTCGAAACACCGATCGAAACCTATGATAATCATACATTTTCTTGAAGCTCTCGACGCGCACCTTAAGTTAGGATGATCGGCGACAGCTCATCTTTAAAAATAAATATTGTTTCAGTAGTAGTGTTCGACCAAGGCTCTTCTTCGATTAATCAAGTCTTTGGTTTTTTGGCTGTAACTTCGAAAATAATGCAATTACAAGGCACTGCCTGCGATTTTGGTGATGCCCTGTCCATCCTCTTTACGCCTGAATAAGCACAAGTCGATCGAAAAACTTTCCATTTTTTGCCGAAATAAATTGCAATGAGTGTGTATTTTTTTACCGTCTCCTCGATTTTCTTTAATCGCCTGTAACTATCGAAACACCGATCGAAACCTATGATAGTCATACATTTTCTTAAGGCTCTGGACGCGTACCTTAAGATAGGATGATCAGCGAAAGCCCATCTTTAAAAAAAAATTGTTTCAGTTGTACAGGTCGACCAAGGCTCTTCCTCGATTAATCAAGTCTTTGGTTTTTTGGCTATAACTTCGAAAGTAATGCACTTAGAAAGCTCTGCCTGCGATTTTTGTGTACCTCTTTCCATCCTCTTTAAGCACGTATAAGGACAAGTCGACCGAAACACTTTCCATTTTTTGCCGAAATAAATTGCAAGGGGTATGTATTCCTTGCCGTTTCCTCGATTTTCAATAATCGCCTGTAACTTTCGAAATGCCGATCGAAACCTATGATAATCATACATTTTCTTGAAGCTCTCGACGCGTACCTTAAGTTAGAATGATCAGCGAAAGCCCATCTATAAAAAAAAATTGTTTCAGTTGTACTGGTCGACCAAGGCTCTTCCTCGATTAATCAAGCGTTTGGTTTTTTGGCTGTAGCTTCGAAAATAATGCAGTTAGGAGGCTCTGCCTGCGATTTTTGTGA
This sequence comes from Anoplius nigerrimus, assembly GCA_914767735.1. Lineage (NCBI taxonomy): Eukaryota > Metazoa > Arthropoda > Insecta > Hymenoptera > Pompilidae > Anoplius > Anoplius nigerrimus. Next base: position 136,747 of record CAJZBX010000128.1, read on the forward strand.
TCCTCTTTCCATCCTCTTTAAGCATTTAAAAGCACAAGTCGACCAAAACACTTTCCATTTGTTGCCGAAATAAATTGCCGGGGGTATGTATTCCTTACCGTTTCCTTGATTTTCTATAATCGCCTGTAACTTTCGAAACACCGATCGAACCCTACGATAATCATACATTTTCTTGATGCTCTCGACGCGTACCTTAAGATAGGACTACCAGCGAAAGCCCATCTTTAAAAAAAAATTGTTTCAGTTGTACTGGTCGACCAAGGCTCTTCCTCGATTAATCAAGCGTTTGGTTTTTTGGCTGTAACTTCGAAAATAATGCACTTAGGAGGCTCTGCCTGCGATTTTTGTGATCCTCTTTCCATGCTCTTTAAGCGTGTATAAGCACAAGTCGACCAAAACACTTTCCATTTGTTGCCGAAATAAATTGCAAGGGGTTTGTATTCCTTACCGTTTCCTCGATTTTATATAATCGCCCGTAACTTTCGAAACACCGATCGAAACCTATGCTAATCATACATTTTCTTGAAGTTGTCGACGCGTACCTTGTGATAGGACTATCAGCGACAGCCCATCTTTAAAAAAAATATTGTTTCAGTAGGAGTGGTCGACCAAGGCTTTTCCTCAATTAATCAAGTTATTGGTTTTTTGGCTATAACTTCGAAAATAATGCACTTAGGAGGCTCTTCCTGCGATTTTTGTGATCCTATTTCCATCCTCTTTAAGCATGTATAAGCACAAGTCGACCGAAACACTTTCCATTTTTTGCCGAAATAAATTGCAAGGGGTATGTATTCCTTACCGTTTCCTTGATTTTCTATAATCGCCTGTAACTTTCGAAAAACCGATCGAAACCGATGATAATCATACATCTTCTTGAAGCTGTCGACGCGTACCTTAAGATAGGACTATCAGCGACAGCTCATCTTTAAAAAAAAATATTGTTTCAGTTGTAGTGGTCGGCCAAGGTTCTTCTTCGATTAATCAAGCCGTTGGTTTTTTGCCTGTAACTTCGAAAATAATGCACTTAGGAGGCTCTGCCTGCGATATTTGTGATGCCCGTTCCATCCTCTTTAAGCGTGTGTAAGCACAAGTCGATCGAAAAACTTTCCATTTTTTACCGACATAAATTGCAAGGGGTTTGTATTCCTTACCGTTTCCTCGATTTTCTATAATCGCCCGTAACTTTCGAAACACCGATCGAAACCTATGCTAATCATACATTTTCTTGAAGTTGTCGACGCGTACCTTGTGATAGGACTATCAGCGACAGCCCATCTTTAAAAAAAATGTTGTTTCAGTAGTAGTGGTCGACCAAGGCTTTTCCTCGATTAATCAAGTTATTGGTTTTTTGGCTATAACTTCGAAAATAATGCACTTAGGAGGCTCTGCTGCGATTTTTGTGATCCTATTTCCATCCTCTTTAAGCATGTATGAGCACAAGTCGACCGAAACACTTTCCATTTTTTGCCGAAATAAATTGCAAGGGGTATGTATTCCTTACCGTTTCCTTGATTTTCTAAAATCGCTTGTAACTTTCGAAACACCGATCAAAACCTATGATAATCATACATTTTCTTGAAGCTCTCGACGCGTACCTTAAGTTAGGATGATCAACGAAAGCCCATCTTTAAAAAAAAATTGTTTCAGTTGTACTGGTCGACCAAGGCTCTTCCTCGTTTAATGAAGTCTTTGGTTTTTTGGCTATAACTTCGAAAATAATGCACTTAGAAAGCTCTGCCTGCGATTTTTGTGATCTTCTTTCCATCCTCTTTAAGCATGTATAAGCACAAGCCGCCCGAAACACTTTCCATTTTTTGCCGAAATAAATTGCAAGGGGTATGTATTCCTTACCGTTTCCTCGATTTTCTATAATCGCCTGTAACTTTCGAAACACCGATCGAACCCTGCGATAATCATACATTTTCTTGAAGCTGTCGACGCGTACCTTGAGATAGGACTATCAGCGACAGCCCATCTTTAAAAAAAATATTGTTTCAGTGGTAGTGGTCGACCAAGGCTCTTCCTCGATTAATCAAGTTATTGGTTTATTGGCTATAACTTCGAAAATAATGCACTTAGAAAGCTCTGCCTGCGATTTTTGTGATCCTCTTTCCATCCTCTTTAAGCATGTATAAGCACAAGTCGACCGAAACACTTTCCATTTTTTGCCGAAATAAATTGCAAGGGGTATGTATTCCTTACCGTTTCCTTGATTTTCTATAATCGCTTGTAACTTTCGAAACATTGATCGAAACCTATGAAAATCATACATTTTCTTGAAGCTCTCGACGCGCACCTTAAGTTGGGATGATCAGCGAAAGCCCATCTTTAAAAAAAAATTGTTTCAGTTGTACTGGTCGACCAAGGCTCTTCCTCGATTAATCAAGCGTTTGGTTTTTTGGCTGTAACTTCGAAAATAATGCAGTTAGGAGGCTCTGCCTGCGATTTTTGTGATCCTCTTTCCATCGTCTTTAAGCATTTATAAGCACAAGTCGACCAAAACACTTTCCATTTGTTGCCGAAATAAATTGCAAGGGGTATGTATTCCTTACCGTTTCCTTGATTTTCTATAATCGCCTGTAACTTTCGAAACACCGATCGAACCCTACGATAATCATACATTTTCTTGAAGCTGTCGACGCGTACCTTAAGATAGGACTATCAGCGAAAGCCCATCTTTAAAAAAAAATTGTTTCAGTTGTACTGGTCGACCAAGGCTCTTCCTCGTTTAATGAAGTTTTTGGTTTTTTGGCTATAACTTCGAAAATAATGCACTTAGAAAGCTCTGCCTGCGATTTTTGTGTACCTCTTTCCATCCTCTTTAAGCATGTATAAGCACAAGTCGACCGAAACACTTTCCATTTTTTGCCGAAATAAATTGCAAGGGGTATGTATTCCTTACCGTTTCCTTGATTTTCTATAATCGCCTGTAACTTTCGAAACACCGATCGAACCTATGATAATCATACATTTTCTTTAAGCTTTCGACGCGTACCTTAAGATAGGACTATCAGCGAAAGCCCATCTTTAAAAAAAAATTGTTTCAGTTGTAGTGGTCGACCAATGCTCTTCCTCGATTAATCAAGTTATTGGTTTTTTGGCTATAACTTCGAAAATAATGCACTTAGGAGGCTCTGCCTGCGATTTTTGTGATCCTATTTCGATCCTCTTTAAGCATGTATAAGCACAAGTCGACCGAAACACTTTCCATTTGTTGCCGAAATAAATTGCAAGGGGTATGTATTCCTTACCGTTTCCTTGATTTTCTATAATCGCCTGTAACTTTCGAAACACCGATCGAACCCTTCGATAATCATACATTTTCTTGAAGCTGTCGACGCGTACCTTAAGATAGGACTATCAGCGACAGCTCATCTTTAAAAAAAAATATTGTTTCAGATTAATCAAGCCTCTTCTTCGATTAATCAAGCCGTTGGTTTTTTGGCTGTAACTTCGAAAATAATGCACTTAGGAGGCTCTGCCTGCGATTTTTGTGATGCCCTTTCCATCCTCTTTAAGCGTGTATAAGCACAAGTCGATCGAAAAACTTTTCATTTTTTGCCGAAATAAATTGCAAGGGGTATGTATTCCTTGCCGTTTCCTCGATTTTCTATAATCGCCTGTAACTTTCGAAATGCCGATCGAAACCTATGATAATCATACATTTTCTTGAAGCTCTCGACGCGTACCTTAAGATAGGATGATCAGCGAAAGCCCATCTTTAAAAAAAAATTGTTTCAGTTGTACTGGTCGACCAAGGATCTTCCTCGATTAATCAAGCCTTTGGTTTTTTGGCTGTAACTTCGAAAATAATGCAGTTAGGAGGCTCTGCCTGCGATTTTTGTGATCCTCTTTCCATCCTCTTTAAGCATTTAAAAGCACAAGTCGACCAAAACACTTTCCATTTGTTGCCGAAATAAATTGCCGGGGGTATGTATTCCTTACCGTTTCCTTGATTTTCTATAATCGCCTGTAACTTTCGAAACACCGATCGAACCCTACGATAATCATACATTTTCTTGAAGCTCTCGACGCGAACCTTAAGATAGGAATATCAGCGGAAGCCCATCTTTAAAAAAGAATTGTTTCAGTTGTAGTGGTCGACCAATGCTCTTCCTCGATTAATCAAGTCTTTGGTTTTTTGGCTGTAACTTTGAAAATAATGCACTTAGAAAGCTTTGCCTGCGATTTTTGTGATCCTCTTTACATCCTCTTTAAGCATGTATAAGCACAAGTCGACCGAAACACTTTCCATTTTTTGCCGAAATAAATTGCAAGGGGTATGTATTCCTTACCGTTTCCTCGATTTTCTATAATCGCCTGTAACTTTCGAAACACCGATCGAAACCTATGCTAATCATACATTTTCTTGAAGCTCTCGACGCGTACCTTAAGATAGGATGATCAGCGAAAGCCCATCTTTAAAAAAACATTGTTTCAGTTGTACTGGTCGACCAAGGATCTTCCTCGATTAATCAAGCCTTTGGTTTTTTGGCTGTAACTTCGAAAATAATGCACTTAGGAGGCTCTGCCTGCGATTTTTGTGATGCCCTTTCCATCCTCTTTAAGCGTGTATAAGCACAAGTCGATCGAAAAACTTTCCATTTTTTGCCGAAATAAATTGCAAGGGGTTTGTACTCCTTACCGTTTCCTCGATTTTCTATAATCGCCCGTAACTTTCGACACACCGATCGAAACCTATGCTAATCATACATTTTCTTGAAGTTGTCGACGCGTACCTTGTGATAGGACTATCAGCGACAGCCCATGTTCGAGATTTAGGTGGTTTATCTCGAGATAATTGCCGGGATGGTGTTAAGCCGGGGTTGAGACAAGTAAATTCACAATGATTAACAGTCGTTTATTCTCAGGTACATTTTTGAGAGTCTGATAGTCTATCGAGCGAGCACATTAGAGATTTGATCGTTGATCGCGCGTGTTTCGTTAGCGAGATTTCGAGATTGAGTTGTATATTTGAGAATAAAGTCCACGAGATTATATTAATGCACAGAGGACTGGTTAAGAGATCGAGAAGCACGAAGTGAACCACGTTGCGCCGCAATGTAGCTGCCACATAATTATATTAATTATGTGGCATTTCTGTGCAATGAACTATCGTTCGAGATTAAAAGGGTAATTGGTAACTTACATAATCTCGTGGATCACAAGTATGCAGGAGTAACACAATTACACTCGCTAACGAAACTCTTTTAGAAAACACGTCCGTTCGCAATTTGAACCGTACGTAAAGTGAAAGTGCCGGTCGCACGTGGGCTACCGGTAGCCGGCGAGATGCGTGACGTCACACCATGTGACTTCGGGCGCTCAGGAGCTGCTGCCGCCGAAGTCCTGTGGCCGGTGACCCAATTACTTCGGGAGATTCCCGAACATTCCGCCCGCGATCAGCAGGATGCTGATGATGTTGATTCAGGTTCTGAAACAGGCAAAAGAGCCAACTTTGCAGTTGGTCGAGTTAGTTGGGTCGTTGCCGTCTTAAGAGTGACAACTCGTGTCAGTCCATCTTGTCCTGGGTGTAGCTGGAGAACCCGGGCAAGCGGCCACTTGCAGGGTGGAAAACGCTCGTCTGTGATTAAGACGAGAGATCCGACCTTGATGAGATTGGATGGGTGGTGCCACTTCGAGATTGATTGCATGCGTTGCAAGTATTGCGTCGACCATTGTCTCCAAAATCGTTGTAACGATTGTTGAATTCGTTGCCACCGAGCTCGAGGAGGAAGATTCACATGCTCGACCGTTGGTTCAGGCAGTGTCGAGATTGGTCTTCCGATGAGAAAATGAGATGGTGTCAGTGCGCTGAAGTCTTCAGGATCGTCACTGAGAGGCTCCAGTGGTCGAGAGTTCAGCGTTGCTTCAATTTGAGAGAGTAGTGTTGCATACTCCTCGTAAGTCAACAATGTTTCCTTTACCGTCCGTTGGAGGTGGAATTTCATTGACTTTACCACTGCTTCCCATTTTCCTCCCATATGGGGGGCCGCTGGCGGGTTGAAAGACCAAGTTGTACAGTCGTTGACGAAGAGAGAAGACAATCGTTGGTTCTCTGCGGTGTTTTTCGAGAACATGGCCTTGAGAGTGCTGTCAGCTCCTACAAGGTTTGTCCCACAGTCTGAGTACAGAGTGTGTGGGATGCCTCTGCGAGCTGTAAATCGACGATAAGTGGCGATGAATCCATCTGTGGAGTAGTCGGTGACCAGGTCGAGATGCACTGCTGACGTCGCCAAGCACACGAATACGCATATCCACCCCTTTTGCGTTTTTGCTCCTCGCCCTTTCCATGTTGTCAAGGTGATGGGGCCGGCATAGTCTATGCCGGTGTGCGAAAACGGTGGTGATGGTGTGACTCGTGCGAGAGGTAGTTGGCCCATCAGTTGATGGGCACGGATCCCCCTCTGTCGAGCACACACAACACACCTGAGCACGTGAGCCTTGATTGCAGCTCGTCCGCCGATGATCCAGTAGCGCTGCCTGGTATCAGATAAAGTTAATTGAGTACCTCCATGAAAAGTCTTTTTATGAGAAGCATCAATAATCAATTCGGTCAAACGAGAGTGGCGAGGTAGAATTGCTGGGTGCTTTGCTGTGTATTCGAGATGTGCATTTTCGAGACGGCCTCCAACACGTATCACTCCTTCGTCGTCGATAAAGGCGGTGAGACGGCTGAAGACGTGAGATGGTGGAAGTGTGTCTCCTCCAGCGAGTGTCTTGAGCTCGAGATTGAAAAAAGCAGATTGAGTGGCTTTAATCCAGAATAGTCTGGCTTGTGTCACATCACCCACTGCTTTGTTTGTTGCTGGAGCTGGCTCAGATGCTCGTAGCCTCGAAATAAATCTGAAACAAGCTGCAGTAACATTGAGGAGTTTGGCGAGAGATGAGTATTTGTAGATAAGATCCCAGTGATACTCAGATTTTTGTGCTGTCAGCACATTCGAGATTCCAGGACGAGCTTCCAAGGCACTAGACGGGTCCGTCTCGGTTGTAGTTTTTGGCCATGCCTGGCTGGATTGAGAAAGCCATGGTGGTCCCGTCCACCATAGCTGGTGTTGTTCAAGCTGAGCTGTTGAGATGCCTCGAGATGCGCAGTCGGCTGGATTGGAGGTGCCAGGAACGTGTCGCCAATGCGCATGAGATGTTAGTTCCTGGATCTGCGTTACACGATTCCTGACGTAGTCCTTCCACCGGGCAGCTTGCGATTTGATCCATGTGTGTGTCACTTGAGAATCCGTCCACAGGTAGACATTGGCAATGTCGAGCTTGAGATGTGCTTGAACGTATTGCATGAGCTTGGCAAGCATCAATGCAGCAGAGAGTTCGAGTCTCGGGACAGTAAGGCGTTTGAGAGGTGCGACCTTTGTCTTGGCGCACACGAGCGACGTCACTCTGAGATCTGTGGACGGCGAGATGACAGTAATGTAAATTACTGCTGCCATGGCAAGTTGAGATGCGTCAGAGAAGCCATGTAATTCCACTGTCGAGCTGTTGTAGGTGTTGAGCCACCTTGGGATCGAGAGACTGGCCAGTCTTGTGAGATCTTCTCTGATCGCGTTCCATCGAGATGTGACTTGGGACGGCAGTGGATCGTCCCAATCGAGTTTGTACAGCCACAATTCCTGCAAAAGCATTTTAGCACGAATTATAACTGGAGACAAAAGTCCAAGCGGATCAAAAATCTGTGCGACTTCAGATAGAATGAGGCGTTTTGAGAGCTTGTAATGTGTTGGTGCCTTGGTCGCAAACGTGAAATGATCGTTGATCGAGTTCCATCGTAGTCCGAGAATTTTGGTATTGCAGTCGTCGAGAGAAAGAGTTGTTTCTTGAGATGCTGTGGTCGGTGAGACCGCCTGAAGCAGTGCTGCGTGGTTGGAGTGCCACTTGGCAAGTGGGAAACCGCCCGCGCTGCAGAGCTGCAATAGTTGTTGTGCGGTCTCAATCAAATCTTCGCATGTATCGGCGCCGCCAAAAATGTCGTCGACGTATCGGGCGTGCTTGAGAGATGCCACCGCCAATGGATACTTGTCACCTTCATCCTCCACAAGTTGTAGTAGTGTCCGGACGGCGAGAAATGGCGCTGCCTTCATGCCATAGGTGACTGTGGTTAAATTGTAAGGAGTTTCAACTCCTTCGTCGTTGACCCACAGTATCCTTTGGAGCTTCCAATCGTCTTCATGGACCTTTATTTGTCGGTACATCTTCGTAATGTCAGTAGCGAAGACGTACTTGTGCTGGCGAACCCATAAGAGAACATCAGTGACGTTGAGCAGTAGGTTTGCACCAGTGTGCATCAAGTCGTTGACTGAAAGTCCTGTTGTTGTCGAGCTCGATCCATTGAAGACTACCCTCAGCTTCGTTGAAGTGCTGTCAGGCTTGAGAACTCCATGGTGTGGCAAATAGTAAATGGAATGGTCATTGGCTGAGATTGATGAGGCTTGAACCATATGGCCGAGTTTCTCGTACTCACTCATAAACGTGTGATACAACTCACGGTATTCGTTGTCCCTTTTCAGCTTGTTGAGGGTGCGTCGCAGACAGGAGTGAGCTGTTTTGTACGAGTTGCCCAAGGCCAATGGAGATGTTTTCATCGGAATTCGCACGATGTATCGCCCAGTTGCATCTCGAGAATGTGTTGCAAGGAAGTGTTCCTCACATTCTTGCTCCTCTGGTGTGAGGCGAGAAGGAGAATCATTCGGCAGCTCCTCCTGGACCCAGAATTTCGTCAACAGCTGTTGTATTGAGGCGTTGCTCTCGTTGTCGACCATAATGGTGTATGACGAATGTGCTTGACGTTCAGGAGAGTTTGTTGGTCCAAGAACCAACCATCCGAAGATTGAGAGCTGGGCGATTGGCGTTGATGGTGGCCCTCTGATAATGTTCGGCTTTATAATCTGACCATAGTAGTCTGCACCAATGATGATATCCACGGGTCGTGGGTGCAGATACCGTGGGTCTGCCAGTTTGAGGTTATCGAGATGAGGCCAGTTTGCTTGTAGAATGTGGCAGGCGGGTAAAATCGTCGTTAATGTTCGCAGAACATGAGCTCGAAGATAGATGGTAGTCTCAATATAAATTGATTTTACCTGGAGCATGGTGACACCACGAGTTTGAGCCACTGGGTTTCCACTAACGCCAAGAATAGAGATGTGAGATGATGTGCGTTGAATTCCGAGTTCGAGTATCAGAGCCTCTGTGACGAAAGTCAATTCAGATCCTGCGTCGACCAGCAGCCTCACGTCGTGGAATGCTGTTGATGAAGCGACCTGAGCGATGGCTGTTGCCAGGAGAGTGTGGTTGCCATATGTGGCGGTTGCCACAAGCCTTTGACCATTGCACGAGTTTGAGCACGAGTTTGAGAGCGAAGTTGACCACGAGCTTGAGTGAGGGATGGATCGCTGATCCACCTCCTCTTGGGCGACGACTGCACCAACACCTCAGCCTGAGGTGCTGGTTGCTGCGAGATGAAGAAGAGTGTGGTGAGTTTCACCACACTCCTTGCAGCGGTGAGGAGACTTGCAGTTTGCTGTGGTATGTCGCCCCATGCAGTTATGGCACAACGCGAGATTGTTAATCAGCTGCTTGCGAGCTGTGGCGGAGAGGCCCCTGAACTTTGCACAGGAGACGATAAAATGGTCCTCCTGGCAGCAGTCACAGGGGTAGAACTGCTGCTGTGGGCGATACTGGGTCCCAGGTTGCTTGATCCTTTGCGCTGGTGGTCTTGCCTGCGCTGCAGAATGGGAGGCTCGCTGAGTACTCCCCACTTGTGCACACGTGGGAGCCTTGTGGGGCTGGCCGGAGCGTCCGGCAGCAGTCTCCACAGCCTCGATGGCCCTTGCCTGGGTGGACATGAAGGTGACCAACTGCTTTCTTGAAGGGAGGCTGTTACTCGAGCCTAGCTGCAGGTCCCAGGCTCCCCGCGTTGCTTTGTCCATGCAATGGACTGCCTGATGAAGTAACACTGCACTCCATCTCTCTTCCGGTGTCGCCAAAGAGGAGAGTGCAACGTCCACATCCAGGACCGTTGACAGGATCTGTCGTAAGGCCTCTGATGAGCGCTGCTTCACCGGGTTCATGGACTGCAGCTTGCAGATCTGGGTCTGGATCAGTGCCCTCTTGTTATGATAGCGCTGCTTCAGTCGATCCCTGTTGGGAAATTTTCTCATCGTTGCCACACGGCCGATTTGTGTCCTGGCCTTAAACATTACATCGGTCGGCAGAACATTAGATCGTGGTAAGGTAGCCCTGGTGCATCGCACCGTCTCCGTTGGAGGGGTCGCTGCCTGATCTGTCACCGTTGGTGTCGTCTGCTTCGGTGCGAGAGAGAGCGCTCGCGCTGCGGGCTTCCTTTTCTCCTTCTCCTTCTCCCTCTCCTTCGTCGTCAACGAAAGAGGGGGAGCCTCCTCCTTGCCCGCCATGTGCTACAAGGTGGGGATGAGAGGTGGTGATCCGGTGTTGATAACAGCCCGAAAATGTCCACAATAAGGGTCAGGAAAAAGTCACTTTCACTGACTCTAAACACAATACGCGAATGCGACGCAACGGTTTTGACCGGACTAACGACCGCATGGCTCGAGTTCGAATATGGCACACGTGTTATACACGATACCGATGAGATGATTTCTGGCTCAGAAATAAGTCTGTGAGCGCGAAAGTCATGTAGCCTGAGAATTTAGTCACTGCACTTCACACAAAGTCTCACCCCTATCCGGCTCGAAGGACCAAATGTTCGAGATTTAGGTGGTTTATCTCGAGATAATTGCCGGGATGGTGTTAAGCCGGGGTTGAGACAAGTAAATTCACAATGATTAACAGTCGTTTATTCTCAGGTACATTTTTGAGAGTCTGATAGTCTATCGAGCGAGCACATTAGAGATTTGATCGTTGATCGCGCGTGTTTCGTTAGCGAGATTTCGAGATTGAGTTGTATATTTGAGAATAAAGTCCACGAGATTATATTAATGCACAGAGGACTGGTTAAGAGATCGAGAAGCACGAAGTGAACCACGTTGCGCCGCAATGTAGCTGCCACATAATTATATTAATTATGTGGCATTTCTGTGCAATGAACTATCGTTCGAGATTAAAAGGGTAATTGGTAACTTACATAATCTCGTGGATCACAAGTATGCAGGAGTAACACAATTACACTCGCTAACGAAACTCTTTTAGAAAACACGTCCGTTCGCAATTTGAACCGTACGTAAAGTGAAAGTGCCGGTCGCACGTGGGCTACCGGTAGCCGGCGAGATGCGTGACGTCACACCATGTGACTTCGGGCGCTCAGGAGCTGCTGCCGCCGAAGTCCTGTGGCCGGTGACCCAATTACTTCGGGAGATTCCCGAACAGCCCATCTTTAAAAAAAATATTGTTTCAGTAGTAGTGGTCGACCAAGGCTTTTCCTCGATTAATCAAGTTATTGGTTTTTTGATTATAACTTCGAAAATAATGCACATAGGAGGCTCTGCCTGCGATTTTTGTGATCCTATTTCCATCCTATTTAAGCATGTATAAGCACAAGTCGACCGAAACACTTTCCATTTTTTGCCGAAATAAATTGCAACGGGTATGTATTCCTTACCGTTTCCTTGATTTTCTATAATCGCTTGTAACTTTCGAAACACCGATTAAAACCTATGATAATCATACATTTTCTTGAAGCTCTCGACGCGTACCTTAAGTTAGGATGATCAGCGAAAGCCCATCTTTAAAAGAAAATTGTTTCAGTTGTAGTGGTCGGCCAAGGCTCTTCCTCGATTAATCAAGTTATTGGTTTTTTGGCTATAACTTCGAAAATAATGCACTTAGCAAGCTCTGTTTGCGATTTTTGTGATCCTCTTTCCATCCTCTTTAAGCATGTATAAGCACAAGTCGACCGAAACACTTTCCATCTTCTGCCGAAATAACTTGCAAGGGGTATGTATTCCTTACCGTTTCCTTGATTTTCTATAATCGCCTGTAACTTTCGAATAACCGATCGAAACCTATGATAATCATACATTTTCTTGAAGCTCTCGACGCGAACCTTAAGATAGGACTATCAGCGGAAGCCCATCTTTAAAAAAGAATTGTTTCAGTTTTAGTGGTCGACCAATGCTCTTCCTCGATTAATCAAGTCTTTGGTTTTTTGGCTGTAACTTTGAAAATAATGCACTTAGAAAGCTTTGCCTGCGATTTTTGTGATCCTCTTTACATCCTCTTTAAACATGTATAAGCACAAGTCGACCGAAACACTTTCCATTTTTTGCCGAAATAAATTGCAAGGGGTATGTATTCCTTACCGTTTCCTCGATTTTCTATAATCGCCTGTAACTTTCGAAACACCGATCGAAACCTATGCTAATCATACATTTTCTTGAAGCTCTCGACGCGTACCTTAAGACAGGATGATCAGCGAAAACCCGTCTTTAAAAAAAAATTGTTTCAGTTGTACTGGTCGACCAAGGATCTTCCTCGATTAATCAAGTCTTTGGTTTTTTGGCTGTAACTTCGAAAATAATGCACTTAGGAGGCTCTGCCTGCGATTTTTGTGATCCTATTTCCATCCTCTTTAAGCATGTATAAGCACAAGTCGACCGAAACACTTTCCATTTTTTGCCGAAATAAATTGCAAGGGGTATGTATTCCTTACCGTTTCCTTGATTTTCTATATTCGCTTGTAACTTTCGAAACACCGATCGAAACCTATGATAATCATACATTTTCTTGAAGCTCTCGACGCGTACCTTATGTTAGGATGATCAGCGAAAGCCCATCTTTAAAAAAAAATTGTTTCAGTTGTACTGGTCGACCAAGGCTCTTCCTCGATTAATCAAGCGTTTGGTTTTTTGGCTGTAACTTCGAAAATAATGCACTTAGGAGGCTCTGCCTGCGATTTTTGTGATCCTCTCTCCATGCTCTTTAAGCGTGTATAAGCACAAGTCGACCGAAACACTTTCCATTTTTTGCCGAAATAAATTACAAAGGGTATGTATTCCTTACCGTTTCTTTGATTTTCTATAATCGCCTGTAACTTTCGAAACACCGATCGAAACCTATGATAATCTTACATTTTCTTGAAGCTCTCGACGCGCTCCTTAAGTTAGGATGATCAGCGACAGCTCATCTTTAAAAATAAATATTGTTTCAGTAGTAGTGTTCGACCAAGGCTCTTCTTCGATTAATCAAGTCTTTGGTTTTTTGGCTGTAACTTCGAAAATAATGCAATTACAAGGCACTGCCTGCGATTTTTGTGATGCCCTGTCCATCCTCTTTACGCCTGAATAAGCACAAGTCGATCGAAAAACTTTCCATTTTTTGCCGAAATAAATTGCAATGTGTATGTATTTTTTTACCGTCTCCTCGATTTTCTTTAATCGCCTGTAACTATCGAAACACCGATCGAAACCTATGATAGTCATACATTTTCTTGAAGCTCTGGACGCGTACCTTAAGATAGGATGATCAGCGAAAACCCATCTTTAAAAAAAAATTGTTTCAGTTGTACTGGTCGACCAAGGCTCTTCCTCGATTAATCAAGTCTTTGGTTTTTTGGCTATAACTTCGAAAGTAATGCACTTAGAAAGCTCTGCCTGCGATTTTTGTGTACCTCTTTCCATCCTCTTTAAGCACGTATAAGGACAAGTCGACCGAAACACTTTCCATTTTTTGCCGAAATAAATTGCAAGGGGTATGTATTCCTTGCCGTTTCCTCGATTTTCTATAATCGCCTGTAACTTTCGAAATGCCGATCGAAACCTATGATAATCATACATTTTCTTGGAGCTCTCGACGCGTACCTTAAGTTAGAATGATCAGCGAAAGCCCATCTTTAAAAAAAAATTGTTTCAGTTGTACTGGTCGACCAAGGCTCTTCCTCGATTAATCAAGCGTTTGGTTTTTTGGCTGTAACTTCGAAAATAATGCAGTTAGGAGGCTCTGCCTGCGATTTTTGTGATCCTATTTCCATCCTCTTTAAGCACGTATAAGGACAAGTCGATCGAAAAACTTTCCATTTTTTGCCGAAATAAATTGCAAGGGGTATGTATTCCTTACTGTTTCCTCGATTTTCTATAATCGCCCGTAACTTTCGAAACACCGATCGAAACCTGTGCTAATCATACATTTTCTTGAAGCTGTCGACGCGTACCTTGTGATAGGACTAACAGCGACAGCCCATCTTTAAAAAAAATATTGTTTCAGTAGTAGTGGTCGACCAAGGCTCTTCCTCGATTAATCAAGTTATTGGTTTTTTGGCTATAGCTTCGAAAATAATGCACTTAGAAAGCTCTGCCTGCGATTTTTGTGATCCTCTTTCCATCCTCTTTAAGCATGTATAAGCACAAGTCGACCGAAACTTTTTCCATTTTTTGCCGAAATAAATTGCAAGGGGTATTTATTCCTTACCGTTTCCTTGATTTTCTATAACCGCTTGTAACTTTCGAAACACCGATCGAAACCTATGATAATCATACATTTTCTTGAAGCTGTCGACGCGTACCTTGAGATAGGACTATCAGCGACAGCCCATCTTTAAAAAAAATATTGTTTCCGTGGTAGTGGTCGACCAAGGCTCTTCCTCGATTAATCAAGTTATTGGTTTTTTGGCTATAACTTCGAAAATAATGCACTTAGAACGCTCTGCCTGCGATTTTTGTGATCCTCTTTCCATCCTCTTTACGCATGTATAAGCACAAGTCGACCGAAACACTTTCCATTTTTTGCCGAAATAAATTGCAAGGGGTATTTATTCCTTACCGTTTCCTTGATTTTCTATAACCGCTTGTAACTTTCGAAACACCGATCGAAACCTATGATAATCATACATTTTCTTGAATCTGTCGACGCGTACCTTGAGATAGGACTATCAGGGACAGCCCATCTTTAAAAAAAATATTGTTTCAGTGGTAGTGGTCGACCAAGGCTCTTCCTCGATTAATCAAGTTATTGGTTTTTTGGCTATAACTTCGAAAATAATGCACTTAGAAAGCTCTGCCTGCGATTTTTGTGATCCTCTTTCCATCCTCTTTACGCATGTATAAGCACAAGTCGACCGAAACACTTTCCATTTTTTGTCGAAATAAATTGCATTCCTTACCGTTTCCTCGATTTTCTTTAATCGCCTGTAACTTTCGAAACACCGATCGAAACCTATGATAATCATACATCTTCTTGAAGCTCTCGACGCGTACCTTAAGATAGGACTACCAGCGAAAGCCCATCTTAAAAAAAAAATGTTTTCAGTTGTAGTGGTCGACCAAGGCTCTTCTTCGATTAATCAAGCCGTTGGTTTTTTGGCTGTAACTTCGAAAATAATGCACTTAGGAGGCTCTGCCTGCGATTTTTGTGATGCCCTTTCCATCCTCTTTAAGTGTGTATAAGCACAAGTCGATCGAAAAACTTTCCATTTTTTGCCGAAATAAATTGCAAGGGGTATTTATTCCTTACCGTTTCCTTGATTTTCTATAACCGCTTGTAACTTTCGAAACACCGATCGAAACCTATGATAATCATACATTTTCTTGAAGCTGTCGACGCGTACCTTGAGATAGGACTATCAGCGACAGCCCATCTTTAAAAAAAATATTGTTTCAGTGGTAGTGGTCGACCAAGGCTCTTCCTCGATTAATCAAGTTATTGGTTTTTTGGCTATAACTTCGAAAATAATACACTTAGAAAGCTCTGCCTGCGATTTTTGTGATCCTCTTTCCATCCTCTTTACGCATGTATAAGCACAAGTCGACCAAAACACTTTCCATTTTTTGCCGAAATAAATTGCAAGGGGTATTTATTCCTTACCGTTTCCTCGATTTTCTTTAATCGCCTGTAACTTTCGAAACACCGATCGAAACCTATGATAATCATACATCTTCTTGAAGCTGTCGACGCGTACCTTAAGATAGGACTATCAGCGACAGCTCATCTTTAAAAAAAAATATTGTTTCAGTAGTAGTGGTCGACCAAGGCTCTTCCTCGATTAATCAAGTCTTTGGTTTTTTGGCTGTAACTTCGAAAATAATGCACTTAGGAGGCTCTGCCTGCGATTTTTGTGATCCTCTTTCCATGCTCTTTAAGCGTGTATAAGCACAAGTCGACCGAAACACTTTCCATTTTTTGCCGAAATAAATTACAAAGGGTATGTATTCCTTACCGTTTCTTTGATTTTCTATAATCGCCTGTAACTTTCGAAACACCGATCGAAACCTATGATAATCATACATTTTCTTGAAGCTCTCGACGCGCACCTTAAGTTAGGATGATCGGCGACAGCTCATCTTTAAAAATAAATATTGTTTCAGTAGTAGTGTTCGACCAAGGCTCTTCTTCGATTAATCAAGTCTTTGGTTTTTTGGCTGTAACTTCGAAAATAATGCAATTACAAGGCACTGCCTGCGATTTTTGTGATCCTCTTTCCATCCTCTTTAAGCATGTATAAGCACAAATCGACCAAAACACTTTCCATTTGTTGCCGAAATAAATTGCAAGGGGTATGTATTCCTTACCGTTTCCTTGATTTTGTATAATCGCCTGTAACTTTGGAAACACCGATCGAACCCTACGATAATCATACATTTTCTTGATGCTCTCGACGCGTACCTTAAGATAGGACTACCAGCGAAAGCCCATCTTAAAAAAAAAATGTTTTCAGTTGTAGTGGTCGACCAAGGCTCTTCTTCGATTAATCAATCCGTTGGTTTTTTGGCTGTAACTTCGAAAATAATGCACTTAGGAGGCTCTGCCTGCGATTTTTGTGATGCCCTTTCCATCCTCTTTAAGCGTGTATAAGCACAAGTCGATCGAAAAACTTTCCATTTTTTGCCGAAATAAATTGCAAGGGGTATGTATTCCTTACTGTTTCCTCGATTTTCTATAATCGCCCGTAACTTTCGAAACACCGATCGAAACCTATGCTAATCATACATTTTCTTGAAGCTGTCGACGCGTACCTTGAGATAGGACTATCAGCGACAGCTCATCTTTAAAAAAAAATATTGTTTCAGTAGTAGTGGTCGACCAAGGCTCTTCCTCGATTAATCAAGTCTTTGGTTTTTTGGCTGTAACTTCGAAAGTAATGCACTTAGAAAGCTCTGCCTGCGATTTTTGTGTACCTCTTTCCATCCTCTTTAAGCACGTATCAGGACAAGTCGACCGAAACACTTTCCATTTTTTGCCGAAATAAATTGCAAGGGGTATGTATTCCTTGCCGTTTCCTCGATTTTCTATAATCGCCTGTAACTTTCGAAATGCCGATCGAAACCTATGATAATCATACATTTTCTTGAAGCTCTCGACGCGTACCTTAAGTTAGGATGATCAGCGAAAGCCCATCTTAAAATAAAAATTGTTTCAGTTGTACTGGTCGACCAAGGCTCTTCCTCGATTAATCAAGCGTTTGGTTTTTTGGCTGTAACGTCGAAAATAATGCAGTTAGGAGGCTCCGCCTGCGATTTTTGTGATCCTCTTTCCATCCTCTTTAAGCATTTATAAGCACAAGTCGACCAAAACACTTTCCATTTGTTGCCGAAATAAATTGCAAGGGGTATGTATTCCTTACCGTTTCCTTGATTTTCTATAATCGCCTGTAACTTTCGAAACACCGATCGAACCCTACGATAATCATACATGTTCTTGATGCTCTCGACGCGTACCTTAAGATAGGACTACCAGCGAAAGCCCATCTTAAAAAAAAAATGTTTTCAGTTGTAGTGGTCGACCAAGGCTCTTCTTCGATTAATCAAGCCGTTGGTTTTTTGGCTGTAACTTCGAAAATTATGCACTTAGGAGGCTCTGCCTGCGATTTTTGTGATGCCCTTTCCATCCTCTTTAAGCGTGTATAAGCACAAGTCGATCGAAAAACTTTCCATTTTTTGCCGAAATAAATTGCAAGGGGTATGTATTCCTTACTGTTTCCTCGATTTTCTATAATCGCCCGTAACTTTCGAAACACCGATCGAAACCTATGATAGTCATACATTTTCATGAAGCTGTCGACGCGTACCTTGTGATAGGACTAACAGCGACAGCCCATCTTTAAAAAAAATATTGTTTCAGTAGTAGTGGTCGACCAAGGCTCTTCCTCGATTAATCAAGTTATTGGTTTTTTGGCTATAGCTTCGAAAATAATGCACTTAGAAAGCTCTGCCTGCGATTTTTGTGATCCTCTTTCCATCCTCTTTAAGCATGTATAAGCACAAGTCGACCGAAACTTTTTCCATTTTTTGCCGAAATAAATTGCAAGGGGTATTTATTCCTTACCGTTTCCTTGAATTTCTATAACCGCTTGTAACTTTCGAAACACCGATCGAAACCTATGATAATCATACATTTTCTTGAAGCTGTCGACGCGTACCTTGAGATAGGACTATCAGCGACAGCCCATCTTTAAAAAAAATATTGTTTCAGTGGTAGTGGTCGACCAAGGCTCTTCCTCGATTAATCAAGTTATTGGTTTTTTGGCTATAACTTCGAAAATAATGCACTTAGAAAGCTCTGCCTGCGATTTTTGTGATCCTCTTTCCATCCTCTTTACGCATGTATAAGCACAAGTCGACCAAAACACTTTCCATTTTTTGCCGAAATAAATTGCAAGGGGTATTTATTCCTTACCGTTTCCTCGATTTTCTTTAATCGCCTGTAACTTTCGAAACACCGATCGAAACCTATGATAATCATACATCTTCTTGAAGCTGTCGACGCGTACCTTAAGATAGGACTATCAGCGACAGCTCATCTTTAAAAAAAAATATTGTTTCAGTAGTAGTGGTCGACCAAGGCTGTTCCTCGATTAATCAAGTCTTTGGTTTTTTGGCTGTAACTTCGAAAATAATGCACTTAGGAGGCTCTGCCTGCGATTTTTGTGATCCTCTTTCCATGCTCTTTAAGCGTGTATAAGCACAAGTCGACCGAAACACTTTCCATTTTTTGCCGAAATAAATTACAAAGGGTATGTATTCCTTACCGTTTCTTTGATTTTCTATAATCGCCTGTAACTTTCGAAACACCGATCGAAACCGATGATAATCATTCATTTTCTTGAAGCTCTCGACGCGCACCTTAAGTTAGGATGATCGGCGACAGCTCATCTTTAAAAATAAATATTGTTTCAGTAGTAGTGTTCGACCAAGGCTCTTCTTCGATTAATCAAGTCTTTGGTTTTTTGGCTGTAACTTCGAAAATAATGCAATTACAAGGCACTGCCTACAATTTTTGTGATCCTCTTTCCATCCTCTTTAAGCATTTATAAGCACAAGTCGACCAAAACACTTTCCATTTGTTGCCGAAATAAATTGCAAGGGGTATGTATTCCTTACCGTTTCCTTGATTTTCTATAATCGCCTGTAACTTTCGAAACACCGATCGAACCCTACGATAATCATACATTTTCTTGATGCTCTCGACGCGTACCTTAAGATAGGACTACCAGCGAAAGCCCATCTTAAAAAAAAAATGTTTTCAGTTGTAGTGGTCGACCAAGGCTCTTCTTCGATTAATCAAGCCGTTGGTTTTTTGGCTGTAACTTCAAAAATAATGCACTTAGGAGGCTCTGCCTGCGATTTTTGTGATGCCCTTTCCATCCTCTTTAAGCGTGCATAAGCACAAGTCGATCGAAAAACTTTCCATTTTTTGCCGAAATAAATTTGCAAGGGGTATGTATTCCTTACTGTTTCCTCGATTTTCTATAATCGCCCGTAACTTTCGAAACACCGATCGAAACCTATGCTAATCATACATTTTCTTGAAGCTGTCGACGCGTACCTTGAGATAGGACTATCAGCGACAGCTCATCTTTAAAAAAAAATATATTGTTTCAGTAGTAGTGGTCGACCAAGGCTCTTCCTCGATTAATCAAGTCTTTGGTTTTTTGGCTGTAACTTCGAAAATAATGCAATTACAAGGCACTGCCTGCGATTTTTGTGATGCCCTGTCCATCCTCTTTACGCCTGAATAAGCACAAGTCGATCGAAAAACTTTCCATTTTTTGCCGAAATAAATTGCAATGAGTATGTATTTTTTTACCGTCTCCTCGATTTTCTTTAATCGCCTGTAACTATCGAAACACCGATCGAAACCTATGATAGTCATACATTTTCTTGAAGCTCTGGACGCGTACCTTAAGATAGGATGATCAGCGAAAACCCATCTTTAAAAAAAAATTGTTTCAGTTGTACTGGTCGACCAAGGCTCTTCCTCGATTAATCAAGTCTTTGGTTTTTTGGCTATAACTTCGAAAGTAATGCACTTAGAAAGCTCTGCCTGCGATTTTTGTGTACCTCTTTCCATCCTCTTTAAGCACGTATCAGGACAAGTCGACCGAAACACTTTCCATTTTTTGCCGAAATAAATTGCAAGGGGTATGTATTCCTTGCCGTTTCCTCGATTTTCTATAATCGCCTGTAACTTTCGAAATGCCGATCGAAACCTATGATAATCATACATTTTCTTGAAGCTCTCGACGCGTACCTTGAGATAGGACTATCAGCGACAGCTCATCTTTAAAAAAAAATATATTGTTTCAGTAGTAGTGGTCGACCAAGGCTCTTCCTCGATTAATCAAGCGTTTGGTTTTTTGGCTGTAACTTCGAAAATAATGCAGTTAGGAGGCTCTGCCTGCGATTTTTGGGATCCTCTTTCCATCCTCTTTAAGCGTTTATAAGCACAAGTCGACCAAAACACTTTCCATTTGTTGCCGAAATAAATTGCAAGGGGTATGTATTCCTTACCGTTTCCTTGATTTTCTATAATCGCCTGTAACTTTCGAAACACCGATCGAACCCTACGATAATCATACATTTTCTTGATGCTCTCGACGCGTACCTTGTGATAGGACTAACAGCGACAGCCCATCTTTAAAAAAAATATTGTTTCAGTAGTAGTGGTCGACCAAGGCTCTTCCTCGATTAATCAAGTTATTGGTTTTTTGGCTATAGCTTCGAAAATAATGCACTTAGAAAGCTCTGCCTGCGATTTTTGTGATCCTCTTTCCATCCTCTTTAAGCATGTATAAGCACAAGTCGACCGAAACTTTTTCCATTTTTTGCCGAAATAAATTGCAAGGGGTATTTATTCCTTACCGTTTCCTTGATTTTCTATAACCGCTTGTAACTTTCGAAACACCGATCGAAACCTATGATAATCATACATTTTCTTGAAGCTGTCGACGCGTACCTTGTGATAGGACTAACAGCGACAGCCCATCTTTAAAAAAAATATTGTTTCAGTAGTAGTGGTCGACCAAGGCTCTTCCTCGATTAATCAAGTCTTTGGTTTTTTGGCTGTAACTTCGAAAATAATGCACTTAGAAAGCTCTGCCTGCGATTTTTGTGGTCCTCTTTCCATCCTCTTTAAGCATGTATAAGCACAAGTCGACCGAAACTTTTTCCATTTTTTGTCGAAATAAATTGCAAGGGGTATTTATTCCTTACCGTTTCCTTGATTTTCTATAACCGCTTGTAACTTTCGAAACACCGATCGAAACCTATGATAATCATACATTTTCTTGAAGCTGTCGACGCGTACCTTGAGATAGGACTATCAGCGACAGCCCATCTTTAAAAAAAATATTGTTTCAGTGGTAGTGGTCGACCAAGGCTCTTCCTCGATTAATCAAGTTATTGGTTTTTTGGCTATAACTTCGAAAATAATGCACTTAGAAAGCTCTGCCTGCGATTTTTGTGATCCTCTTTCCATCCTCTTTACGCATGTATAAGCACAAGTCGACCAAAACACTTTCCATTGTTTGCCGAAATAAATTGCAAGGGGTATTTATTCCTTACCGTTTCCTCGATTTTCTTTAATCGCCTGTAACTTTCGAAACACCGATCGAAACCTATGATAGTCATACATTTTCTTGAAGCTCTGGACGCGTACCTTAAGATAGGATGATCAGCGAAAGCCCATCTTTAAAAAAAAATTGTTTCAGTTGTACTGGTCGACCAAGGCTCTTCCTCGATTAATCAAGTCTCTGGTTTTTTGGCTATAACTTCGAAAGTAATGCACTTAGAAAGCTCTGCCTGCGATTTTTGTGTACCTCTTTCCATCCTCTTTAAGCACGTATAAGGACAAGTCGACCGAAACACTTTCCATTTTTTGCCGAAATAAATTGCAAGGGGTATGTATTCCTTGCCGTTTCCTCGATTTTCTATAATCGCCTGTAACTTTCGAAATGCCGATCGAAACCTATGATAATTATACATTTTCTTGAAGCTCTCGACGCGTACCTTAAGTTAGAATGATCAGCGAAAGCCCATCTTTAAAAAAAAATTGTTTCAGTTGTACTGGTCGACCAAGGCTCTTCCTCGATTAATCAAGCGTTTGGTTTTTTGGCTGTAGCTTCGAAAATAATGCAGTTAGGAGGCTCTGCCTGCGATTTTTGTGATCCTCTTTCCATCCTCTTTAAGCATTTAAAAGCACAAGTCGACCAAAACACTCTCCATTTGTTGCCGAAATAAATTGCCGGGGGTATGTATTCCTTACCGTTTCCTTGATTTTCTATAATCGCCTGTAACTTTCGAAACACCGATCGAACCCTACGATAATCATACATTTTCTTGATGCTCTCGACGCGTACCTTAAGATAGGACTACCAGCGAAAGCCCATCTTAAAAAAAAAATGTTTTCAGTTGTAGTGGTCGACCAAGGCTCTTCTTCGATTAATCAAGCCGTTGGTTTTTTGGCTGTAACTTCGAAAATAATGCACTTAGGAGGCTCTGCCTGCGATTTTTGTGATGCCCTTTCCATCCTCTTTAAGCGTGTATAAGCACAAGTCGATCGAAAAACTTTCCATTTTTTGCCGAAATAAATTCCAAGGGGTTTGTATTCCTTACCGTTTCCTCGATTTTCTATAATCGCCCGTAACTTTCGACACACCGATCGAAACCTATGCTAATCATACATTTTCTTGAAGTTGTCGACGCGTACCTTGTGATAGGACTATCAGCGACAGCCCATCTTTAAAAAAAATATTGTTTCAGTAGTAGTGGTCGACCAAGGCTTTTCCTCGATTAATCAAGTTATTGGTTTTTTGATTATAACTTCGAAAATAATGCACATAGGAGGCTCTGCCTGCGATTTTTGTGATCCTATTTCCATCCTCTTTAAGCATGTATAAGCACAAGTCGACCGAAACACTTTCCATCTTCTGCCGAAATAAATTGCAAGGGGTATGTATTCCTTACCGTCTCCTTGATTTTCTATAATCGCCTGTAACTTTCGAATAACCGATCGAAACCTATGATAATCATACATTTTCTTGAAGCTCTCGACGCGAACCTTAAGATAGGACTATCAGCGGAAGCCCATCTTTAAAAAAGAATTGTTTCAGTTGTAGTGGTCGACCAATGCTCTTCCTCGATTAATCAAGTCTTTGGCTTTTTGGCTGTAACTTTGAAAATAATGCACTTAGAAAGCTTTGCCTGCGATTTTTGTGATCCTCTTTACATCCTCTTTAAGCATGTATAAGCACAAGTCGACCGAAACACTTTCCATTTTTTGCCGAAATAAATTGCAAGGGGTATGTATTCCTTACCGTTTCCTCGATTTTCTATAATCGCCTGTAACTTTCGAAACACCGATCGAAACCTATGCTAATCATACATTTTCTTGAAGCTCTCGACGCGTACCTTAAGATAGGATGATCAGCGAAAGCCCATCTTAAAAAAAAAATGTTTTCAGTTGTAGTGGTCGACCAAGGCTCTTCTTCGATTAATCAAGCCGTTGGTTTTTTGGCTGTAACTTCGAAAAGAATGCACTTAGGAGGCTCTGCCTGCGATTTTTGTGATGCCCTTTCCATCCTCTTTAAGCGTGTATAAGCACAAGTCGATCGAAAAACTTTCCATTTTTTGCCGAAGTAAATTGTAAGGGGTATGTATTCCTTACTGTTTCCTCGATTTTCTATAATCGCCCGTAACTTTCGAAACACCGATCAAAACCTATGATAATCATACATTTTCTTGAACCTCTCGACGCGTACCTTAAGTTAGGATGATCAGCGAAAGCCCATCTTTAAAAAAAAATTGTTTCAGTTGTAGTGGTCGGCCAAGGCTCGTCCTCGATTAATCAAGTTATTGGTTTTTCGGCTATAACTTCGAAAATAATGAACTTAGCAAGCTCTGTTTGCGATTTTTGTGATCCTCTTTCCATCCTCTTTATGCATGTATGTGGGATTGGAAGATCTCGCAGCGTGATCAAAACAAACGAGGTGAATCACACGAGCGGAGGCACAGAGGTCGGCCGAAAGAAAGCGCGAAGGGGGGGATTAGTCATCGTAAGACCGTCGAAGCGAGACGTTGAGCGTTTAAGAAGTGTTTTAAGAAGTATTGTCGTTGTAATATCTTTCCTAATATATATCGTTTTTGTTTAAATAAACACCGAGTATCTTTGGCCTTCACAACCCAATCCTACAATTGGGGGCTCAGCCGGGATAAAACAACATACGTCCAGGATTGGAGAAAACGGCAAAAGCAAAGATACGCGGAAAACGGTACGGCCGACGGGGACGCGCGATCGCGAAAGTGATTATAAAGAGAAAAGTGATAAAGTGATCAAGAGAGCGATTGCGGGAAACCGGCTAGCCGAAGATTAGGATCGATAAAGTGAACAGACGATAAAGTGAACACAAATACGAACAATGGAATCGGAGACAGGCACGACAGGCGAAAGCGGACGCGAATCGCAAGACGGTGATGTTACCATAAGAAACATCGACGATGCTCAAAGTGCGGAAGTGAATAAGAGCCAAGAAATCGAGAAAATGAAAGTAAGCCAGCTAAAGCAGAGGCTCAAGGAATTGAAGTTGAGCACATGCGGTAAGAAGACGGAACTGAGGGAAAGGTTGAAGGCGTATTTAGAAAGGAAAGATGAAGCCGACGCTTCTGATGAATCCGAAAATTCGGAGGAAGAATCAGAAGATGAAAGCGAAAGAGAAGAAGAACAGCGGACGCAAGCACGGAAGAAGAGCCGCCGAAGAGGAGGACACGCGAGAACATCGCCGTCGAGTGCGTTCACTATAAAGGACGTGGAGGAGTCGTTGACGCACTTTTCCGGTGATGACAACGCGGACATAGTTAAATGGATCCGAGATTTTGAGGACATGGGTGAAATGTTACAGTGGAACGAGCTGCAAATGCTTGTATATGGAAAGCGAATGTTAAACGGATCAGCGAAAAAGTTTATAGCGGCGGAACGAGGAATCACTTCGTGGGAGACGATGAGACGAAGACTAAAAAGAGAATTTAAAGTGGAAAGTAATAGTGCGTTGGTACATGCGCGATTAAGCGAAAGGAAACGACTTCCAGATGAAACTGCGCGACAATATATATATGCAATGCGCGAGATCGCGGAAGAAGGAAACGTTAAAGAAAACGCGTTGATGGTGTATATAATAGACGGCATACCAGATCGGGAATTTGACAAGGCAATCCTGTATCAAGCACGCAATTTAAGAGAAATGAAAGATAACCTGGAAAAATACGACCGGATGAAAGCCAAAACCGAATCGAAAGTACAACACCCCAAGAAAGAAGAAATAAAGGAAGACAAAAAGGAAAGCCAGCAAAGGAAAGCGAGATGCAACACGTGCGGCGAATCGGATCACGACGCGAAAGCATGCCCTAACAAAGGCAAGGGACCGAAATGCTTCAAATGTAATCAGTACGGTCATATTGCAAGTAAGTGTGGAGCTAAAGAAGAAAACGATATTCAAGTGGCACAGGTAAACTGTGTGACGCAGAGGGAGTCTACACGTATGGCACGAGTAAACGGCGTAGTGTGTGACGCATTCGTCGACACGGGAAGCGAAATATCGTTAAAGGGAGAGGGCAAGTACAAAGAAACCGGCCATCCGCCGATGCAAACGACAGCGGGATTCATCGAAGGAACCGACAATGCCCTAACGAAGATAATCGGAACATTCGATGCCGAGACACAAATAGCGAAGACACCGACTGCGGCACCTCAGAGGAACCCAGACAGGATCGTATCCGACAGAGGAACGGCGTTCACATCGAGAGAATTCAGGCGCTACTGCGAGGAGGAGGCAATAGAGCATGTACAAATAACGACAGGTGTCCCGCGGGGGAACGGACAGGCTGAAAGGACCGTGCGGACGATCATCCCCATTTTGACTAAATTATCTTTAGAGAATCCCGATGCCTGGTACCGACATGTTCCAAAAGTACAGAGATGCATGAACAGCACCTACCAAAGGTCCACAGGTGTGACACCGTTCGAGGTTCTCTTCGGGAGAAAGATGAAAAACAAGGAGGACACGGAGATCATGGCGTTGATTGAACAAGAGGCGGTGCAAATATACGCAGAAAATCGCGACGATATTCGGATGATAGCGAAGGGCAACATCATGAAGATACAAGAGGAGAATAAGAGGCAAGCTAAGAAAGCCACGAGACCGGCGAAGAAATACCGAGAAGGCGACTTGGTCTTTATTAAGAGAACGCAGTTCGGACCCCACATGAAAATAAAATCTAAATATTTGGGGCCGTACAAAGTATTGAAGGCCAAGAGGAACGACAGGTATGAGGTCGCGCGTCTAGCAGATGGAGAAGGACCGTCAATAACGAGCACAGCGGCAGACTATATGAAGCCGTATGAAGTTTATGAGGAATCACAGGGATCTTCGGGGACCGAAGAAATGCAGGAAGGGCCGAATGTGGGATTGGAAGATCTCGCAGCGTGATCAAAACAAACGAGGTGAATCACACGAGCGGAGGCACAGAGGTCGGCCGAAAGAAAGCGCGAAGGGGGGGATTAGTCATCGTAAGACCGTCGAAGCGAGACGTTGAGCGTTTAAGAAGTGTTTTAAGAAGTATTGTCGTTGTAATATCTTTCCTAATATATATCGTTTTTGTTTAAATAAACACCGAGTATCTTTGGCCTTCACAACCCAATCCTACATGTATAAGCACAAGTCGACCGAAACACTTTCCATCTTCTGCCGAAATAAATTGCAAGGGGTATGTATTCCTTACCGTTTCCTTGATTTTCTATAATCGCCTGTAACTTTCGAATAACCGATCGAAACCTATGATAATCATACATTTTCTTGAAGCTCTCGACGCGAACCTTAAGATAGGACTATCAGCGGAAGCCCATCTTTAAAAAAGAATTGTTTCAGTTGTACTGGTCGACCAAGGCTCTTCCTCGTTTCATGAAGTCTTTGGTTTTTTGGCTGTAACTTTGAAAATAATGCACTTAGAAAGCTTTGCCTGCGATTTTTGTGATCCTCTTTACATCCTCTTTAAGCATGTATAAGCACAAGTCGACCGAAACACTTTCCATTTTTTGCCGAAATAAATTGCAAGGGGTATGTATTCCTTACCGTTTCCTCGATTTTCTATAATCGCCTGTAACTTTCGAAACACCGATCGAAACCTATGCTAATCATACATTTTCTTGAAGCTCTCGACGCGTACCTTAAGATAGGATGATCAGCGAAAACCCGTCTTTAAAAAAAAATTGTTTCAGTTGTACTGGTCGACCAAGGATCTTCCTCGATTAATCAAGTCTTTGGTTTTTTGGCTGTAACTTCGAAAATAATGCACTTAGGAGGCTCTGCCTGCGATTTTTGTGATCCTATTTCCATCCTCTTTAAGCATGTATAAGCACAAGTCGACCGAAACACTTTCCATTTTTTGCCGAAATAAATTGCAAGGGGTATGTATTCCTTACCGTTTCCTTGATTTTCTATATTCGCTTGTAACTTTCGAAACACCGATCGAAACCTATGATAATCATACATTTTCTTGAAGCTCTCGACGCGTACCTTATGTTAGGATGATCAGCGAAAGCCCATCTTTAAAAAAAAATTGTTTCAGTTGTACTGGTCGACCAAGGCTCTTCCTCGATTAATCAAGCGTTTGGTTTTTTGGCTGTAACTTCGAAAATAATGCACTTAGGAGGCTCTGCCTGCGATTTTTGTGATCCTCTCTCCATGCTCTTTAAGCGTGTATAAGCACAAGTCGACCGAAACACTTTCCATTTTTTGCCGAAATAAATTACAAAGGGTATGTATTCCTTACCGTTTCTTTGATTTTCTATAATCGCCTGTAACTTTCGAAACACCGATCGAAACCTATGATAATCTTACATTTTCTTGAAGCTCTCGACGCGCTCCTTAAGTTAGGATGATCAGCGACAGCTCATCTTTAAAAATAAATATTGTTTCAGTAGTAGTGTTCGACCAAGGCTCTTCTTCGATTAATCAAGTCTTTGGTTTTTTGGCTGTAACTTCGAAAATAATGCAATTACAAGGCACTGCCTGCGATTTTTGTGATGCCCTGTCCATCCTCTTTACGCCTGAATAAGCACAAGTCGATCGAAAAACTTTCCATTTTTTGCCGAAATAAATTGCAATGAGTATGTATTTTTTTACCGTCTCCTCGATTTTCTTTAATCGCCTGTAACTATCGAAACACCGATCGAAACCTATGATAGTCATACATTTTCTTGAAGCTCTGGACGCGTACCTTAAGATAGGATGATCAGCGAAAACCCATCTTTAAAAAAAAATTGTTTCAGTTGTACTGGTCGACCAAGGCTCTTCCTCGATTAATCAAGTCTTTGGTTTTTTGGCTATAACTTCGAAAGTAATGCACTTAGAAAGCTCTGCCTGCGATTTTTGTGTACCTCTTTCCATCCTCTTTACGCCTGAATAAGCACAAGTCGATCGAAAAACTTTCCATTTTTTGCCGAAATAAATTGCAATGAGTATGTATTTTTTTACCGTCTCCTCGATTTTCTTTAATCGCCTGTAACTATCGAAACACCGATCGAAACCTATGATAGTCATACATTTTCTTGAAGCTCTGGACGCGTACCTTAAGTTAGGATGATCAGCGAAAACCCATCTTCAAAAAAAAATTGTTTCAGTTGTACTGGTCGACCAAGGCTCTTCCTCGATTAATCAAGTCTTTGGTTTTTTGGCTATAACTTCGAAAGTAATGCACTTAGAAAGCTCTGCCTGCGATTTTTGTGATCCTCTTTCCATCCTCTTTAAGCATGTATAAGCACAAGTCGACCGAAACACTTTCCATCTTCTGCCGAAATAAATTGCAAGGGGTATGTATTCCTTACCGTTTCCTCGATTTTCTATAATCGCCTGTAACTTTCGAAACACCGATCGAAACCTATGCTAATCATACATTTTCTTGAAGCTCTCGACGCGTACCTTAAGATAGGATGATCAGCGAAAGCCCATCTTTAAAAAAAAATTGTTTCAGTTGTACTGGTCGACCAAGGCTCTTCCTCGATTAATCAAGTCTTTGGTTTTTCGGCTGTAACTTCGAAAATAATGCACTTAGGAGGCTCTGCCTGCGATTTTTGTGATCCTCTTTCCATCCTCTTTAAGCGTGTATAAGCACAAGTCGATCGAAAAACTTTCCATTTTTTGCCGAAATAAATTGCAAGGGGTTTGTATTCCTTACCGTTTCCTCGATTTTCTATAATCGCCCGTAACTTTCGACACACCGATCGAAACCTATGCTAATCATACATTTTCTTGAAGTTGTCGACGCGTACCTTGTGATAGGACTATCAGCGACAGCCCATCTTTAAAAAAAAATTGTTTCAGTTGTAGTGGTCGGCCAAGGCTCTTCCTCGATTAATCAAGTTATTGGTTTTTTGGCTATAACTTCGAAAATAATGCACTTAGAAAGCTCTGCCTGCGATTTTTGTGATCCTCTTTCCATCCTCTTTACGCATGTATAAGCACAAGTCGACCAAAACACTTTCCATTTTTTGCCGAAATAAATTGCAAGGGGTATTTATTCCTTACCGTTTCCTCGATTTTCTTTATTCGCCTGTAACTTCCGAAACACCGATCGAAACCTATGATAATCATACATCTTCTTGAAGCTGTCGACGCGTACCTTAAGATAGGACTATCAGCGACAGCTCATCTTTAAAAAAAAATATTGTTTCAGTAGTAGTGGTCGACCAAGGCTCTTCCTCGATTAATCAAGTCTTTGGTTTTTTGGCTGTAACTTCGAAAATAATGCACTTAGGAGGCTCTGCCTGCTATTTTTGTGATCCTCTTTCCATGCTCTTTAAGCGTGTATAAGCACAAGTCGACCGAAACACTTTCCATTTTTTGCCGAAATAAATTACAAAGGGTATGTATTCCTTACCGTTTCTTTGATTTTCTATAATCGCCTGTAACTTTCGAAACACCGATCGAAACCTATGATAATCATACATTTTCTTGAAGCTCTCGACGCGCACCTTAAGTTAGGATGATCGGCGACAGCTCATCTTTAAAAATAAATATTGTTTCAGTAGTAGTGTTCGACCAAGGCTCTTCTTCGATTAATCAAGTCTTTGGTTTTTTGGCTGTAACTTCGAAAATAATGCAATTACAAGGCACTGCCTGCGATTTTTGTGATCCTCTTTCCATCCTCTTTAAGCATTTATAAGCACAAGTCGACCAAAACACTTTCCATTTGTTGCCGAAATAAATTGCAAGGGGTATGTATTCCTTACCGTTTCCTTGATTTTCTATAATCGCCTGTAACTTTCGAAACACCGATCGAACCCTACGATAATCATACATTTTCTTGATGCTCTCGACGCGTACCTTAAGATAGGACTACCAGCGAAAGCCCATCTTAAAAAAAAATGTTTTCAGTTGTAGTGGTCGACCAAGGCTCTTCTTCGATTAATCAAGCCGTTGGTTTTTTGGCTGTAACTTCGAAAATAATGCACTTAGGAGGCTCTGCCTGCGATTTTTGTGATGCCCTTTCCATCCTCTTTAAGCGTGTATAAGCACAAGTCGATCGAAAAACTTTCCATTTTTTGCCGAAATAAATTGCAAGGGGTATGTATTCCTTACTGTTTCCTCGATTTTCTATAATCGCCCGTAACTTTCGAAACACCGATCGAAACCTATGCTAACCATACATTTTCTTGAAGCTGTCGACGCGTACCTTGAGATAGGACTATCAGCGACAGCTCATCTTTAAAAAAAAATATTGTTTCAGTAGTAGTGGCCGACCAAGGCTCTTCCTCGATTAATCAAGTTATTGGTTTTTTGGCTATAACTTCGAAAATAATGCACTTAGCAAGCTCTGTTTGCGATTTTTGTGATCCTCTTTCCATCCTCTTTATGCATGTATAAGCACAAGTCGACCGAAACACTTTCCATCTTCTGCCGAAATAAATTGCAAGGGGTATGTATTCCTTACCGTTTCCTTGATTTTCTATAATCGCCTGTAACTTTCGAATAACCGATCGAAACCTATGATAATCATACATTTTCTTGAAGCTCTCGACGCGAACCTTAAGATAGGACTATCAGCGGAAGCCCATCTTTAAAAAAGAATTGTTTCAGTTGTAGTGGTCGACCAATGCTCTTCCTCGATTAATCAAGTCTTTGGCTTTTTGGCTGTAACTTTGAAAATAATGCACTTAGAAAGCTTTGCCTGCGATTTTTGTGATCCTCTTTACATCCTCTTTAAGCATGTATAAGCACAAGTCGACCGAAACACTTTCCATTTTTTGCCGAAATAAATTGCAAGGGGTATGTATTCCTTACCGTTTCCTTGATTTTCTATAATCGCCTGTAACTTTCGAAACACCGATCGAACCCTACGATAATCATACATTTTCTTGAAGCTGTCGACGCGTACCTTAAGATAGGACTATCAGCGACAGCTCATCTTTAAAAAAAAATATTGTTTCAGATTAATCAAGCCTCTTCTTCGATTAATCAAGCCGTTGGTTTTTTGGCTGTAACTTCGAAAATAATGCACTTAGGAGGCTCTGCCTGCGATTTTTGTGATGCCCTTTCCATCCTCTTTAAGCGTGTATAAGCACAAGTCGATCGAAAAACTTTTCATTTTTTGCCGAAATAAATTGCAAGGGGTATGTATTCCTTGCCGTTTCCTCGATTTTCTATAATCGCCTGTAACTTTCGAAATGCCGATCGAAACCTATGATAATCATACATTTTCTTGAAGCTCTCGACGCGTACCTTAAGATAGGATGATCAGCGAAAGCCCATCTTTAAAAAAAAATTGTTTCAGTTGTACTGGTCGACCAAGGATCTTCCTCGATTAATCAAGCCTTTGGTTTTTTGGCTGTAACTTCGAAAATAATGCAGTTAGGAGGCTCTGCCTGCGATTTTTGTGATCCTCTTTCCATCCTCTTTAAGCATTTAAAAGCACAAGTCGACCAAAACACTTTCCATTTGTTGCCGAAATAAATTGCCGGGGGTATGTATTCCTTACCGTTTCCTTGATTTTCTATAATCGCCTGTAACTTTCGAAACACCGATCGAACCCTACGATAATCATACATTTTCTTGATGCTCTCGACGCGTACCTTAAGATAGGACTACCAGCGAAAGCCCATCTTAAAAAAAAAATGTTTTCAGTTGTAGTGGTCGACCAAGGCTCTTCTTCGATTAATCAAGTCTTTGGTTTTTTGGCTATAACTTCGAAAATAATGCACATAGGAGGCTCTGCCTGCGATTTTTGTGATCCTCTTTCCATGCTCTTTAAGTGTGTATAAGCACAAGTCGACCGAAACACTTTCCATTTTTTGCCGAAATAAATTGCAACGGGTATGTATTCCTTACCGTTTCCTTGATTTTCTATAATCGCTTGTAACTTTCGAAACACCGATCAAAACCTATGATAATCAAACATTTTCTTGAAGCTCTCGACGCGTACCTTAAGTTAGGATGATCAGCGAAAGCCCATCTTTAAAAAAAAATTGTTTCAGTTGTAGTGGTCGGCCAAGGCTCTTCCTCGATTAATCAAGTTATTGGTTTTTTGGCTATAACTTCGAAAATAATGCACTTAGCAAGCTCTGTTTGCGATTTTTGTGATCCTCTTTCCATCCTCTTTAAGCATGTATAAGCACAAGTCGACCGAAACACTTTCCATCTTCTGCCGAAATAAATTGCAAGGGGTATGTATTCCTTACCGTTTCCTTGATTTTCTATAATCGCCTGTAACTTTCGAATAACCGATCGAAACCTATGATAATCATACATTTTCTTGAAGCTCTCGACGCGAACCTTAAGATAGGAATATCAGCGGAAGCCCATCTTTAAAAAAGAATTGTTTCAGTTGTAGTGGTCGACCAACGCTCTTCCTCGATTAATCAAGTCTTTGGTTTTTTGGCTGTAACTTTGAAAATAATGCACTTAGAAAGCTTTGCCTGCGATTTTTGTGATCCTCTTTACATCCTCTTTAAGCATGTATAAGCACAAGTCGACCGAAACACTTTCCATTTTTTGCCGAAATAAATTGCAAGGGGTATGTATTCCTTACCGTTTCCTCGATTTTCTATAATCGCCTGTAACTTTCGAAACACCGATCGAAACCTATGCTAATCATACATTTTCTTGAAGCTCTCGACGCGTACCTTAAGATAGGATGATCAGCGAAAGCCCATCTTTAAAAAAAAATTGTTTCAGTTGTACTGGTCGACCAAGGATCTTCCTCGATTAATCAAGCCTTTGGTTTTTTGGCTGTAACTTCGAAAATAATGCACTTAGGAGGCTCTGCCTGCGATTTTTGTGATGCGCTTTCCATCCTCTTTAAGCGTGTATAAGCACAAGTCGATCGAAAAACTTTCCATTTTTTGCCGAAATAAATTGCAAGGGGTTTGTACTCCTTACCGTTTCCTCGATTTTCTATAATCGCCCGTAACTTTCGACACACCGATCGAAACCTATGCTAATCATACATTTTCTTGAAGTTGTCGACGCGTACCTTGTGATAGGACTATCAGCGACAGCCCATCTTTAAAAAAAATATTGTTTCAGTAGTAGTGGTCGACCAAGGCTTTTCCTCGATTAATCAAGTTATTGGTTTTTTGATTATAACTTCGAAAATAATGCACATAGGAGGCTCTGCCTGCGATTTTTGTGATCCTATTTCCATCCTATTTAAGCATGTATAAGCACAAGTCGACCGAAACACTTTCCATTTTTTGCCGAAATAAATTGCAAGGGGTATGTATTCCTTACCGTTTCCTTGATTTTCTATATTCGCTTGTAACTTTCGAAACACCGATCGAAACCTATGATAATCATACATTTTCTTGAAGCTCTCGACGCGTACCTTAAGACAGGATGATCAGCGAAAACCCGTCTTTAAAAAAAAATTGTTTCAGTTGTACTGGTCGACCAAGGATCTTCCTCGATTAATCAAGTCTTTGGTTTTTTGGCTGTAACTTCGAAAATAATGCACTTAGGAGGCTCTGCCTGCGATTTTTGTGATCCTATTTCCATCCTCTTTAAGCATGTATAAGCACAAGTCGACCGAAACACTTTCCATTTTTTGCCGAAATAAATTGCAAGGGGTATGTATTCCTTACCGTTTCCTTGATTTTCTATATTCGCTTGTAACTTTCGAAACACCGATCGAAACCTATGATAATCATACATTTTCTTGAAGCTCTCGACGCGTACCTTATGTTAGGATGATCAGCGAAAGCCCATCTTTAAAAAAAAATTGTTTCAGTTGTACTGGTCGACCAAGGCTCTTCCTCGATTAATCAAGCGTTTGGTTTTTTGGCTGTAACTTCGAAAATAATGCACTTAGGAGGCTCTGCCTGCGATTTTTGTGATCCTCATCCATGCTCTTTAAGCGTGTATAAGCACAAGTCGACCGCAACACTTTCCATTTTTTGCCGAAATAAATTACAAAGGGTATGTATTCCTTACCGTTTCTTTGATTTTCTATAATCGCCTGTAACTTTCGAAACACCGATCGAAACCTATGATAATCTTACATTTTCTTGAAGCTCTCGACGCGCTCCTTAAGTTAGGATGATCAGCGACAGCTCATCTTTAAAAATAAATATTGTTTCAGTAGTAGTGTTCGACCAAGGCTCTTCTTCGATTAATCAAGTCTTTGGTTTTTTGGCTGTAACTTCGAAAATAATGCAATTACAAGGCACTGCCTGCGATTTTTGTGATGCCCTGCCCATCCTCTTTACGCCTGAATAAGCACAAGTCGATCGAAAAACTTTCCATTTTTTGCCGAAATAAATTGCAATGTGTATGTATTTTTTTACCGTCTCCTCGATTTTCTTTAATCGCCTGTAACTATCGAAACACCGATCGAAACCTATGATAGTCATACATTTTCTTGAAGCTCTGGACGCGTACCTTAAGATAGGATGATCAGCGAAAACCCATCTTTAAAAAAAAATTGTTTCAGTTGTACTGGTCGACCAAGGCTCTTCCTCGATTAATCAAGTCTTTGGTTTTTTGGCTATAACTTCGAAAGTAATGCACTTAGAAAGCTCTGCCTGCGATTTTTGTGTACCTCTTTCCATCCTCTTTAAGCACGTATAAGGACAAGTCGACCGAAACACTTTCCATTTTTTGCCGAAATAAATTGCAAGGGGTATGTATTCCTTGCCGTTTCCTCGATTTTCTATAATCGCCTGTAACTTTCGAAATGCCGATCGAAACCTATGATAATCATACATTTTCTTGAAGCTCTCGACGCGTACCTTAAGTTAGAATGATCAGCGAAAGCCCATCTTTAAAAAAAAATTGTTTCAGTTGTACTGGTCGACCAAGGCTCTTCCTCGATTAATCAAGCGTTTGGTTTTTTGGCTGTAACTTCGAAAATAATGCAGTTAGGAGGCTCTGCCTGCGATTTTTGTGATCCTATTTCCATCCTCTTTAAGCACGTATAAGAACAAGTCGATCGAAAAACTTTCCATTTTTTGCCGAAATAAATTGCAAGGGGTATGTATTCCTTACTGTTTCCTCGATTTTCTATAATCGCCCGTAACTTTCGAAACACCGATCGAAACCTGTGCTAATCATACATTTTCTTGAAGCTGTCGACGCGTACCTTGTGATAGGACTAACAGCGACAGCCCATCTTTAAAAAAAATATTGTTTCAGTAGTAGTGGTCGACCAAGGCTCTTCCTCGATTAATCAAGTTATTGGTTTTTTGGCTATAGCTTCGAAAATAATGCACTTAGAAAGCTCTGCCTGCGATTTTTGTGATCCTCTTTCCATCCTCTTTAAGCATGTATAAGCACAAGTCGACCGAAACTTTTTCCATTTTTGCCGAAATAAATTGCAAGGGGTATTTATTCCTTACCGTTTCCTTGATTTTCTATAACCGCTTGTAACTTTCGAAACACCGATCGAAACCTATGATAATCATACATTTTCTTGAAGCTGTCGACGCGTACCTTGAGATAGGACTATCAGCGACAGCCCATCTTTAAAAAAAATATTGTTTCCGTGGTAGTGGTCGACCAAGGCTCTTCCTCGATTAATCAAGTTATTGGTTTTTTGGCTATAACTTCGAAAATAATGCACTTAGAACGCTCTGCCTGCGATTTTTGTGATCCTCTTTCCATCCTCTTTACGCATGTATAAGCACAAGTCGACCGAAACACTTTCCATTTTTTGCCGAAATAAATTGCAAGGGGTATTTATTCCTTACCGTTTCCTTGATTTTCTATAACCGCTTGTAACTTTCGAAACACCGATCGAAACCTATGATAATCATACATTTTCTTGAAGCTGTCGACGCGTACCTTGAGATAGGACTATCAGCGACAGCCCATCTTTAAAAAAAATATTGTTTCAGTGGTAGTGGTCGACCAAGGCTCTTCCTCGATTAATCAAGTTATTGGTTTTTTGGCTATAACTTCGAAAATAATGCACTTAGAAAGCTCTGCCTGCGATTTTTGTGATCCTCTTTCCATCCTCTTTACGCATGTATAAGCACAAGTCGACCGAAACACTTTCCATTTTTTGCCGAAATAAATTGCAAGGGGTATTTATTCCTTACCGTTTCCTCGATTTTCTTTAATCGCCTGTAACTTTCGAAACACCGATCGAAACCTATGATAATCATACATCTTCTTGAAGCTCTCGACGCGTACCTTAAGATAGGACTACCAGCGAAAGCCCATCTTAAAAAAAAAATGTTTTCAGTTGTAGTGGTCGACCAAGGCTCTTCTTCGATTAATCAAGCCGTTGGTTTTTTGGCTGTAACTTCGAAAATAATGCACTTAGGAGGCTCTGCCTGCGATTTTTGTGATGCCCTTTCCATCCTCTTTAAGCGTGTATAAGCACAAGTCGATCGAAAAACTTTCCATTTTTTGCCGAAATAAATTGCAAGGGGTATGTATCCCTTACTGTTTCCTCGATTTTCTATAATCGCCCGTAACTTTCGAAACACCGATCGAAACCTGTGCTAATCATACATTTTCTTGAAGCTGTCGCCGCGTACCTTGTGATAGGACTAACAGCGACAGCCCATCTTTAAAAAAAATATTGTTTCAGTAGTAGTGGTCGACCAAGGCTCTTCCTCGATTAATCAAGTTATTGGTTTTTTGGCTATAACTTCGAAAATAATGCACTTAGAAAGCTCTGCCTGCGATTTTTGTGATCCTCTTTCCATCCTCTTTAAGCATGTATTAGCACAAGTCGACCGAAACACTTTCCATTTTTTGCCGAAATAAATTGCAAGGGGTATTTATTCCTTACCGTTTCCTCGATTTTCTTTAATCGCCTGTAACTTTCGAAAAACCGATCGAAACCTATGATAATCATACATCTTCTTGAAGCTGTCGACGCGTACCTTAAGATAGGACTATCAGCGACAGCTCATCTTTAAAAAAAAATATTGTTTCAGTTGTAGTGGTCGACCAAGGATCTTCTTCGATTAATCAAGCCGTTGGTTTTTTGGCTGTAACTTCGAAAATAATGCACTTAGGAGGCTCTGCTTGCGATTTTTGTGATGCCCTTTCCATCCTCTTTAAGCGTGTATACGCACAAGTCGATCGAAAAACTTTCCATTTTTTGCCGAAATAAATTGCAAGGGGTATGTATTCCTTACTGTTTCCTCGATTTTCTATAATCGCCCGTAACTTTCGAAACACCGATCGAAACCTATGCTAATCATACATTTTCTTGAAGCTGTCGACGCGTACCTTGTGATAGGACTAACAGCGACAGCCCATCTTTAAAAAAAATATTGTTTCAGTAGTAGTGGTCGACCAAGGCTCTTCCTCGATTAATCAAGTTATTGGTTTTTTGGCTATAGCTTCGAAAATAATGCACTTAGAAAGCTCTGCCTGCGATTTTTGTGATCCTCTTTCCATCCTCTTTAAGCATGTATAAGCACAAGTCGACCGAAACTTTTTCCATTTTTTGCCGAAATAAATTGCAAGGGGTATTTATTCCTTACCGTTTCCTTGATTTTCTATAACCGCTTGTAACTTTCGAAACACCGATCGAAACCTATGATAATCATACATTTTCTTGAAGCTGTCGACGCGTACCTTGAGATAGGACTATCAGCGACAGCCCATCTTTAAAAAAAATATTGTTTCAGTGGTAGTGGTCGACCAAGGCTCTTCCTCGATTAATCAAGTTATTGGTTTTTTGGCTATAACTTCGAAAATAATGAACTTAGAAAGCTCTGCCTGCGATTTTTGTGATCCTCTTTCCATCCTCTTTACGCATGTATAAGCACAAGTCGACCAAAACACTTTCCATTTTTTGCCGAAATAAATTGCAAGGGGTATTTATTCCTTACCGTTTCCTCGATTTTCTTTAATCGCCTGTAACTTTCGAAACACCGATCGAAACCTATGATAATCATACATTTTCTTGAAGCTCTCGACGCGCACCTTAAGTTAGGATGATCGGCGACAGCTCATCTTTAAAAATAAATATTGTTTCAGTAGTAGTGTTCGACCAAGGCTCTTCTTCGATTAATCAAGTCTTTGGTTTTTTGGCTGTAACTTCGAAAATAATGCAATTACAAGGCACTGCCTGCGATTTTGGTGATGCCCTGTCCATCCTCTTTACGCCTGAATAAGCACAAGTCGATCGAAAAACTTTCCATTTTTTGCCGAAATAAATTGCAATGAGTGTGTATTTTTTTACCGTCTCCTCGATTTTCTTTAATCGCCTGTAACTATCGAAACACCGATCGAAACCTATGATAGTCATACATTTTCTTAAGGCTCTGGACGCGTACCTTAAGATAGGATGATCAGCGAAAGCCCATCTTTAAAAAAAAATTGTTTCAGTTGTACAGGTCGACCAAGGCTCTTCCTCGATTAATCAAGTCTTTGGTTTTTTGGCTATAACTTCGAAAGTAATGCACTTAGAAAGCTCTGCCTGCGATTTTTGTGTACCTCTTTCCATCCTCTTTAAGCACGTATAAGGACAAGTCGACCGAAACACTTTCCATTTTTTGCCGAAATAAATTGCAAGGGGTATGTATTCCTTGCCGTTTCCTCGATTTTCAATAATCGCCTGTAACTTTCGAAATGCCGATCGAAACCTATGATAATCATACATTTTCTTGAAGCTCTCGACGCGTACCTTAAGTTAGAATGATCAGCGAAAGCCCATCTATAAAAAAAAATTGTTTCAGTTGTACTGGTCGACCAAGGCTCTTCCTCGATTAATCAAGCGTTTGGTTTTTTGGCTGTAGCTTCGAAAATAATGCAGTTAGGAGGCTCTGCCTGCGATTTTTGTGATCCTCTTTCCATCCTCTTTAAGCATTTAAAAGCACAAGTCGACCAAAACACTTTCCATTTGTTGCCGAAATAAATTGCCGGGGGTATGTATTCCTTACCGTTTCCTTGATTTTCTATAATCGCCTGTAACTTTCGAAACACCGATCGAACCCTACGATAATCATACATTTTCTTGATGCTCTCGACGCGTACCTTAAGATAGGACTACCAGCGAAAGCCCATCTTTAAAAAAAAATTGTTTCAGTTGTACTGGTCGACCAAGGCTCTTCCTCGATTAATCAAGCGTTTGGTTTTTTGGCTGTAACTTCGAAAATAATGCACTTAGAAAGCTCTGCCTGCGATTTTTGTGATCCTCTTTCCATCCTCTTTAAGCATGTATAAGCACAAGTCGACCGAAACACTTTCCATTTTTTGCCGAAATAAATTGCAAGGGGTATGTATTCCTTACCGTTTCCTTGATTTTCTATAATCGCTTGTAACTTTCGAAACATTGATCGAAACCTATGAAAATCATACATTTTCTTGAAGCTCTCGACGCGCACCTTAAGTTGGGATGATCAGCGAAAGCCCATCTTTAAAAAAAAATTGTTTCAGTTGTACTGGTCGACCAAGGCTCTTCCTCGATTAATCAAGCGTTTGGTTTTTTGGCTGTAACTTCGAAAATAATGCAGTTAGGAGGCTCTGCCTGCGATTTTTGTGATCCTCTTTCCATCGTCTTTAAGCATTTATAAGCACAAGTCGACCAAAACACTTTCCATTTGTTGCCGAAATAAATTGCAAGGGGTATGTATTCCTTGCCGTTTCCTTGATTTTCTATAATCGCCTGTAACTTTCGAAACACCGATCGAACCCTACGATAATCATACATTTTCTTGAAGCTGTCGACGCGTACCTTAAGATAGGACTATCAGCGAAAGCCCATCTTTAAAAAAAAATTGTTTCAGTTGTACTGGTCGACCAAGGCTCTTCCTCGTTTAATGAAGTTTTTGGTTTTTTGGCTATAACTTCGAAAATAATGCACTTAGAAAGCTCTGCCTGCGATTTTTGTGTACCTCTTTCCATCCTCTTTAAGCATGTATAAGCACAAGTCGACCGAAACACTTTCCATTTTTTGCCGAAATAAATTGCAAGGGGTATGTATTCCTTACCGTTTCCTTGATTTTCTATAATCGCCTGTAACTTTCGAAACACCGATCGAACCTATGATAATCATACATTTTCTTTAAGCTTTCGACGCGTACCTTAAGATAGGACTATCAGCGAAAGCCCATCTTTAAAAAAAAATTGTTTCAGTTGTAGTGGTCGACCAATGCTCTTCCTCGATTAATCAAGTTATTGGTTTTTTGGCTATAACTTCGAAAATAATGCACTTAGGAGGCTCTGCCTGCGATTTTTGTGATCCTATTTCGATCCTCTTTAAGCATGTATAAGCACAAGTCGACCGAAACACTTTCCATTTGTTGCCGAAATAAATTGCAAGGGGTATGTATTCCTTACCGTTTCCTTGATTTTCTATAATCGCCTGTAACTTTCGAAACACCGATCGAACCCTTCGATAATCATACATTTTCTTGAAGCTGTCGACGCGTACCTTAAGATAGGACTATCAGCGACAGCTCATCTTTAAAAAAAAATATTGTTTCAGATTAATCAAGCCTCTTCTTCGATTAATCAAGCCGTTGGTTTTTTGGCTGTAACTTCGAAAATAATGCACTTAGGAGGCTCTGCCTGCGATTTTTGTGATGCCCTTTCCATCCTCTTTAAGCGTGTATAAGCACAAGTCGATCGAAAAACTTTTCATTTTTTGCCGAAATAAATTGCAAGGGGTATGTATTCCTTGCCGTTTCCTCGATTTTCTATAATCGCCTGTAACTTTCGAAATGCCGATCGAAACCTATGATAATCATTCATTTTCTTGAAGCTCTCGACGCGTACCTTAAGATAGGATGATCAGCGAAAGCCCATCTTTAAAAAAAAATTGTTTCAGTTGTACTGGTCGACCAAGGATCTTCCTCGATTAATCAAGCCTTTGGTTTTTTGGCTGTAACTTCGAAAATAATGCAGTTAGGAGGCTCTGCCTGCGATTTTTGTGATCCTCTTTCCATCCTCTTTAAGCATTTAAAAGCACAAGTCGACCAAAACACTTTCCATTTGTTGCCGAAATAAATTGCCGGGGGTATGTATTCCTTACCGTTTCCTTGATTTTCTATAATCGCCTGTAACTTTCGAAACACCGATCGAACCCTACGATAATCATACATTTTCTTGATGCTCTCGACGCGTACCTTAAGATAGGACTACCAGCGAAAGCCCATCTTAAAAAAAAATGTTTTCAGTTGTAGTGGTCGACCAAGGCTCTTCTTCGATTAATCAAGTCTTTGGTTTTTTGGCTATAACTTCGAAAATAATGCACATAGGAGGCTCTGCCTGCGATTTTTGTGATCCTCTTTCCATGCTCTTTAAGCGTGTATAAGCACAAGTCGACCGAAACACTTTCCATTTTTTGCCGAAATAAATTGCAACGGGTATGTATTCCTTACCGTTTCCTTGATTTTCTATAATCGCTTGTAACTTTCGAAACACCGATCAAAACCTATGATAATCAAACATTTTCTTGAAGCTCTCGACGCGTACCTTAAGTTAGGATGATCAGCGAAAGCCCATCTTTAAAAAAAAATTGTTTCAGTTGTAGTGGTCGGCCAAGGCTCTTCCTCGATTAATCAAGTTATTGGTTTTTTGGCTATAACTTCGAAAATAATGCACTTAGCAAGCTCTGTTTGCGATTTTTGTGATCCTCTTTCCATCCTCTTTAAGCATGTATAAGCACAAGTCGACCGAAACACTTTCCATCTTCTGCCGAAATAAATTGCAAGGGGTATGTATTCCTTACCGTTTCCTTGATTTTCTATAATCGCCTGTAACTTTCGAATAACCGATCGAAACCTATGATAATCATACATTTTCTTGAAGCTCTCGACGCGAACCTTAAGATAGGAATATCAGCGGAAGCCCATCTTTAAAAAAGAATTGTTTCAGTTGTAGTGGTCGACCAATGCTCTTCCTCGATTAATCAAGTCTTTGGTTTTTTGGCTGTAACTTTGAAAATAATGCACTTAGAAAGCTTTGCCTGCGATTTTTGTGATCCTCTTTACATCCTCTTTAAGCATGTATAAGCACAAGTCGACCGAAACACTTTCCATTTTTTGCCGAAATAAATTGCAAGGGGTATGTATTCCTTACCGTTTCCTCGATTTTCTATAATCGCCTGTAACTTTCGAAACACCGATCGAAACCTATGCTAATCATACATTTTCTTGAAGCTCTCGACGCGTACCTTAAGATAGGATGATCAGCGAAAGCCCATCTTTAAAAAAACATTGTTTCAGTTGTACTGGTCGACCAAGGATCTTCCTCGATTAATCAAGCCTTTGGTTTTTTGGCTGTAACTTCGAAAATAATGCACTTAGGAGGCTCTGCCTGCGATTTTTGTGATGCCCTTTCCATCCTCTTTAAGCGTGTATAAGCACAAGTCGATCGAAAAACTTTCCATTTTTTGCCGAAATAAATTGCAAGGGGTTTGTACTCCTTACCGTTTCCTCGATTTTCTATAATCGCCCGTAACTTTCGACACACCGATCGAAACCTATGCTAATCATACATTTTCTTGAAGTTGTCGACGCGTACCTTGTGATAGGACTATCAGCGACAGCCCATGTTCGAGATTTAGGTGGTTTATCTCGAGATAATTGCCGGGATGGTGTTAAGCCGGGGTTGAGACAAGTAAATTCACAATGATTAACAGTCGTTTATTCTCAGGTACATTTTTGAGAGTCTGATAGTCTATCGAGCGAGCACATTAGAGATTTGATCGTTGATCGCGCGTGTTTCGTTAGCGAGATTTCGAGATTGAGTTGTATATTTGAGAATAAAGTCCACGAGATTATATTAATGCACAGAGGACTGGTTAAGAGATCGAGAAGCACGAAGTGAACCACGTTGCGCCGCAATGTAGCTGCCACATAATTATATTAATTATGTGGCATTTCTGTGCAATGAACTATCGTTCGAGATTAAAAGGGTAATTGGTAACTTACATAATCTCGTGGATCACAAGTATGCAGGAGTAACACAATTACACTCGCTAACGAAACTCTTTTAGAAAACACGTCCGTTCGCAATTTGAACCGTACGTAAAATAAAAGGGCCGGTCGCACGTGGGCTACCGGTAGCCGGCGAGATGCGTGACGTCACACCATGTGACTTCGGGCGCTCAGGAGCTGCTGCCGCCGAAGTCCTGTGGCCGGTGACCCAATTACTTCGGGAGATTCCCGAACATTCCGCCCGCGATCAGCAGGATGCTGATGATGTTGATTCAGGTTCTGAAACAGGCAAAAGAGCCAACTTTGCAGTTGGTCGAGTTAGTTGGGTCGTTGCCGTCTTAAGAGTGACAACTCGTGTCAGTCCATCTTGTCCTGGGTGTAGCTGGAGAACCCGGG
The DNA here is from genome assembly GCA_914767735.1 of Anoplius nigerrimus. NCBI lineage: Eukaryota > Metazoa > Arthropoda > Insecta > Hymenoptera > Pompilidae > Anoplius > Anoplius nigerrimus. The sequence goes on from CAJZBX010000128.1 coordinate 180,724, forward strand.
CAAGCGGCCACTTGCAGGGTGGAAAACGCTCGTCTGTGATTAAGACGAGAGATCCGACCTTGATGAGATTGGATGGGTGGTGCCACTTCGAGATTGATTGCATGCGTTGCAAGTATTGCGTCGACCATTGTCTCCAAAATCGTTGTAACGATTGTTGAATTCGTTGCCACCGAGCTCGAGGAGGAAGATTCACATGCTCGACCGTTGGTTCAGGCAGTGTCGAGATTGGTCTTCCGATGAGAAAATGAGATGGTGTCAGTGCGCTGAAGTCTTCAGGATCGTCACTGAGAGGCTCCAGTGGTCGAGAGTTCAGCGTTGCTTCAATTTGAGAGAGTAGTGTTGCATACTCCTCGTAAGTCAACAATGTTTCCTTTACCGTCCGTTGGAGGTGGAATTTCATTGACTTTACCACTGCTTCCCATTTTCCTCCCATATGGGGGGCCGCTGGCGGGTTGAAAGACCAAGTTGTACAGTCGTTGACGAAGAGAGAAGACAATCGTTGGTTCTCTGCGGTGTTTTTCGAGAACATGGCCTTGAGAGTGCTGTCAGCTCCTACAAGGTTTGTCCCACAGTCTGAGTACAGAGTGTGTGGGATGCCTCTGCGAGCTGTAAATCGACGATAAGTGGCGATGAATCCATCTGTGGAGTAGTCGGTGACCAGGTCGAGATGCACTGCTGACGTCGCCAAGCACACGAATACGCATATCCACCCCTTTTGCGTTTTTGCTCCTCGCCCTTTCCATGTTGTCAAGGTGATGGGGCCGGCATGTCTATGCCGGTGTGCGAAAACGGTGGTGATGGTGTGACTCGTGCGAGAGGTAGTTGGCCCATCAGTTGATGGGCACGGATCCCCCTCTGTCGAGCACACACAACACACCTGAGCACGTGAGCCTTGATTGCAGCTCGTCCGCCGATGATCCAGTAGCGCTGCCTGGTATCAGATAAAGTTAATTGAGTACCTCCATGAAAAGTCTTTTTATGAGAAGCATCAATAATCAATTCGGTCAAACGAGAGTGGCGAGGTAGAATTGCTGGGTGCTTTGCTGTGTATTCGAGATGTGCATTTTCGAGACGGCCTCCAACACGTATCACTCCTTCGTCGTCGATAAAGGCGGTGAGACGGCTGAAGACGTGAGATGGTGGAAGTGTGTCTCCTCCAGCGAGTGTCTTGAGCTCGAGATTGAAAAAAGCAGATTGAGTGGCTTTAATCCAGAATAGTCTGGCTTGTGTCACATCACCCACTGCTTTGTTTGTTGCTGGAGCTGGCTCAGATGCTCGTAGCCTCGAAATAAATCTGAAACAAGCTGCAGTAACATTGAGGAGTTTGGCGAGAGATGAGTATTTGTAGATAAGATCCCAGTGATACTCAGATTTTTGTGCTGTCAGCACATTCGAGATTCCAGGACGAGCTTCCAAGGCACTAGACGGGTCCGTCTCGGTTGTAGTTTTTGGCCATGCCTGGCTGGATTGAGAAAGCCATGGTGGTCCCGTCCACCATAGCTGGTGTTGTTCAAGCTGAGCTGTTGAGATGCCTCGAGATGCGCAGTCGGCTGGATTGGAGGTGCCAGGAACGTGTCGCCAATGCGCATGAGATGTTAGTTCCTGGATCTGCGTTACACGATTCCTGACGTAGTCCTTCCACCGGGCAGCTTGCGATTTGATCCATGTGTGTGTCACTTGAGAATCCGTCCACAGGTAGACATTGGCAATGTCGAGCTTGAGATGTGCTTGAACGTATTGCATGAGCTTGGCAAGCATCAATGCAGCAGAGAGTTCGAGTCTCGGGACAGTAAGGCGTTTGAGAGGTGCGACCTTTGTCTTGGCGCACACGAGCGACGTCACTCTGAGATCTGTGGACGGCGAGATGACAGTAATGTAAATTACTGCTGCCATGGCAAGTTGAGATGCGTCAGAGAAGCCATGTAATTCCACGGTCGAGCTGTTGTAGGTGTTGAGCCACCTTGGGATCGAGAGACTGGCCAGTCTTGTGAGATCTTCTCTGATCGCGTTCCATCGAGATGTGACTTGGGACGGCAGTGGATCGTCCCAATCGAGTTTGTACAGCCACAATTCCTGCAAAAGCATTTTAGCACGAATTATAACTGGAGACAAAAGTCCAAGCGGATCAAAAATCTGTGCGACTTCAGATAGAATGAGGCGTTTTGAGAGCTTGTAATGTGTTGGTGCCTTGGTCGCAAACGTGAAATGATCGTTGATCGAGTTCCATCGTAGTCCGAGAATTTTGGTATTGCAGTCGTCGAGAGAAAGAGTTGTTTCTTGAGATGCTGTGGTCGGTGAGACCGCCTGAAGCAGTGCTGCGTGGTTGGAGTGCCACTTGGCAAGTGGGAAACCGCCCGCGCTGCAGAGCTGCAATAGTTGTTGTGCGGTCTCAATCAAATCTTCGCATGTATCGGCGCCGCCAAAAATGTCGTCGACGTATCGGGCGTGCTTGAGAGATGCCACCGCCAATGGATACTTGTCACCTTCATCCTCCACAAGTTGTAGTAGTGTCCGGACGGCGAGAAATGGCGCTGCCTTCATGCCATAGGTGACTGTGGTTAAATTGTAAGGAGTTTCAACTCCTTCGTCGTTGACCCACAGTATCCTTTGGAGCTTCCAATCGTCTTCATGGACCTTTATTTGTCGGTACATCTTCGTAATGTCAGTAGCGAAGACGTACTTGTGCTGGCGAACCCATAAGAGAACATCAGTGACGTTGAGCAGTAGGTTTGCACCAGTGTGCATCAAGTCGTTGACTGAAAGTCCTGTTGTTGTCGAGCTCGATCCATTGAAGACTACCCTCAGCTTCGTTGAAGTGCTGTCAGGCTTGAGAACTCCATGGTGTGGCAAATAGTAAATGGAATGGTCATTGGCTGAGATTGATGAGGCTTGAACCATATGGCCGAGTTTCTCGTACTCACTCATAAACGTGTGATACAACTCACGGTATTCGTTGTCCCTTTTCAGCTTGTTGAGGGTGCGTCGCAGACAGGAGTGAGCTGTTTTGTACGAGTTGCCCAAGGCCAATGGAGATGTTTTCATCGGAATTCGCACGATGTATCGCCCAGTTGCATCTCGAGAATGTGTTGCAAGGAAGTGTTCCTCACATTCTTGCTCCTCTGGTGTGAGGCGAGAAGGAGAATCATTCGGCAGCTCCTCCTGGACCCAGAATTTCGTCAACAGCTGTTGTATTGAGGCGTTGCTCTCGTTGTCGACCATAATGGTGTATGACGAATGTGCTTGACGTTCAGGAGAGTTTGTTGGTCCAAGAACCAACCATCCGAAGATTGAGAGCTGGGCGATTGGCGTTGATGGTGGCCCTCTGATAATGTTCGGCTTTATAATCTGACCATAGTAGTCTGCACCAATGATGATATCCACGGGTCGTGGGTGCAGATACCGTGGGTCTGCCAGTTTGAGGTTATCGAGATGAGGCCAGTTTGCTTGTAGAATGTGGCAGGCGGGTAAAATCGTCGTTAATGTTCGCAGAACATGAGCTCGAAGATAGATGGTAGTCTCAATATAAATTGATTTTACCTGGAGCATGGTGACACCACGAGTTTGAGCCACTGGGTTTCCACTAACGCCAAGAATAGAGATGTGAGATGATGTGCGTTGAATTCCGAGTTCGAGTATCAGAGCCTCTGTGACGAAAGTCAATTCAGATCCTGCGTCGACCAGCAGCCTCACGTCGTGGAATGCTGTTGATGAAGCGACCTGAGCGATGGCTGTTGCCAGGAGAGTGTGGTTGCCATATGTGGCGGTTGCCACAAGCCTTTGACAATTGCACGAGTTTGAGCACGAGTTTGAGAGCGAAGTTGACCACGAGCTTGAGTGAGGGATGGATCGCTGATCCACCTCCTCTTGGGCGACGACTGCACCAACACCTCAGCCTGAGGTGCTGGTTGCTGCGAGATGAAGAAGAGTGTGGTGAGTTTCACCACACTCCTTGCAGCGGTGAGGAGACTTGCAGTTTGCTGTGGTATGTCGCCCCATGCAGTTATGGCACAACGCGAGATTGTTAATCAGCTGCTTGCGAGCTGTGGCGGAGAGGCCCCTGAACTTTGCACAGGAGACGATAAAATGGTCCTCCTGGCAGCAGTCACAGGGGTAGAACTGCTGCTGTGGGCGATACTGGGTCCCAGGTTGCTTGATCCTTTGCGCTGGTGGTCTTGCCTGCGCTGCAGAATGGGAGGCTCGCTGAGTACTCCCCACTTGTGCACACGTGGGAGCCTTGTGGGGCTGGCCGGAGCGTCCGGCAGCAGTCTCCACAGCCTCGATGGCCCTTGCCTGGGTGGACATGAAGGTGACCAACTGCTTTCTTGAAGGGAGGCTGTTACTCGAGCCTAGCTGCAGGTCCCAGGCTCCCCGCGTTGCTTTGTCCATGCAATGGACTGCCTGATGAAGTAACACTGCACTCCATCTCTCTTCCGGTGTCGCCAAAGAGGAGAGTGCAACGTCCACATCCAGGACCGTTGACAGGATCTGTCGTAAGGCCTCTGATGAGCGCTGCTTCACCGGGTTCATGGACTGCAGCTTGCAGATCTGGGTCTGGATCAGTGCCCTCTTGTTATGATAGCGCTGCTTCAGTCGATCCCTGTTGGGAAATTTTCTCATCGTTGCCACACGGCCGATTTGTGTCCTGGCCTTAAACATTACATCGGTCGGCAGAACATTAGATCGTGGTAAGGTAGCCCTGGTGCATCGCACCGTCTCCGTTGGAGGGGTCGCTGCCTGATCTGTCACCGTTGGTGTCGTCTGCTTCGGTGCGAGAGAGAGCGCTCGCGCTGCGGGCTTCCTTTTCTCCTTCTCCTTCTCCCTCTCCTTCGTCGTCAACGAAAGAGGGGGAGCCTCCTCCTTGCCCGCCATGTGCTACAAGGTGGGGATGAGAGGTGGTGATCCGGTGTTGATAACAGCCCGAAAATGTCCACAATAAGGGTCAGGAAAAAGTCACTTTCACTGACTCTAAACACAATACGCGAATGCGACGCAACGGTTTTGACCGGACTAACGACCGCATGGCTCGAGTTCGAATATGGCACACGTGTTATACACGATACCGATGAGATGATTTCTGGCTCAGAAATAAGTCTGTGAGCGCGAAAGTCATGTAGCCTGAGAATTTAGTCACTGCACTTCACACAAAGTCTCACCCCTATCCGGCTCGAAGGACCAAATGTTCGAGATTTAGGTGGTTTATCTCGAGATAATTGCCGGGATGGTGTTAAGCCGGGGTTGAGACAAGTAAATTCACAATGATTAACAGTCGTTTATTCTCAGGTACATTTTTGAGAGTCTGATAGTCTATCGAGCGAGCACATTAGAGATTTGATCGTTGATCGCGCGTGTTTCGTTAGCGAGATTTCGAGATTGAGTTGTATATTTGAGAATAAAGTCCACGAGATTATATTAATGCACAGAGGACTGGTTAAGAGATCGAGAAGCACGAAGTGAACCACGTTGCGCCGCAATGTAGCTGCCACATAATTATATTAATTATGTGGCATTTCTGTGCAATGAACTATCGTTCGAGATTAAAAGGGTAATTGGTAACTTACATAATCTCGTGGATCACAAGTATGCAGGAGTAACACAATTACACTCGCTAACGAAACTCTTTTAGAAAACACGTCCGTTCGCAATTTGAACCGTACGTAAAGTGAAAGTGCCGGTCGCACGTGGGCTACCGGTAGCCGGCGAGATGCGTGACGTCACACCATGTGACTTCGGGCGCTCAGGAGCTGCTGCCGCCGAAGTCCTGTGGCCGGTGACCCAATTACTTCGGGAGATTCCCGAACAGCCCATCTTTAAAAAAAATATTGTTTCAGTAGTAGTGGTCGACCAAGGCTTTTCCTCGATTAATCAAGTTATTGGTTTTTTGGCTATAACTTCGAAAATAATGCACTTAGCAAGCTCTGTTTGCGATTTTTGTGATCCTCTTTCCATCCTCTTTAAGCATGTATAAGCACAAGTCGACCGAAACACTTTCCATCTTCTGCCGAAATAACTTGCAAGGGGTATGTATTCCTTACCGTTTCCTTGATTTTCTATAATCGCCTGTAACTTTCGAATAACCGATCGAAACCTATGATAATCATACATTTTCTTGAAGCTCTCGACGCGAACCTTAAGATAGGACTATCAGCGGAAGCCCATCTTTAAAAAAGAATTGTTTCAGTTTTAGTGGTCGACCAATGCTCTTCCTCGATTAATCAAGTCTTTGGTTTTTTGGCTGTAACTTTGAAAATAATGCACTTAGAAAGCTTTGCCTGCGATTTTTGTGATCCTCTTTACATCCTCTTTAAACATGTATAAGCACAAGTCGACCGAAACACTTTCCATTTTTTGCCGAAATAAATTGCAAGGGGTATGTATTCCTTACCGTTTCCTCGATTTTCTATAATCGCCTGTAACTTTCGAAACACCGATCGAAACCTATGCTAATCATACATTTTCTTGAAGCTCTCGACGCGTACCTTAAGACAGGATGATCAGCGAAAACCCGTCTTTAAAAAAAAATTGTTTCAGTTGTACTGGTCGACCAAGGATCTTCCTCGATTAATCAAGTCTTTGGTTTTTTGGCTATAACTTCGAAAGTAATGCACTTAGAAAGCTCTGCCTGCGATTTTTGTGATCCTATTTCCATCCTCGTTAAGCACGTATAAGGACAAGTCGACCGAAACACTTTCCATTTTTTGCCGAAATAAATTGCAAGGGGTATGTATTCCTTGCCGTTTCCTCGATTTTCTATAATCGCCTGTAACTTTCGAAATGCCGATCGAAACCTATGATAATCATACATTTTCTTGAAGCTCTCGACGCGTACCTTAAGTTAGAATGATCAGCGAAAGCCCATCTTTAAAAAAAAATTGTTTCAGTTGTACTGGTCGACCAAGGCTCTTCCTCGATTAATCAAGCGTTTGGTTTTTTGGCTGTAACTTCGAAAATAATGCAGTTAGGAGGCTCTGCCTGCGATTTTTGTGATCCTATTTCCATCCTCTTTAAGCACGTATAAGGACAAGTCGATCGAAAAACTTTCCATTTTTTGCCGAAATAAATTGCAAGGGGTATGTATTCCTTACTGTTTCCTCGATTTTCTATAATCGCCCGTAACTTTCGAAACACCGATCGAAACCTGTGCTAATCATACATTTTCTTGAAGCTGTCGACGCGTACCTTGTGATAGGACTAACAGCGACAGCCCATCTTTAAAAAAAATATTGTTTCAGTAGTAGTGGTCGACCAAGGCTCTTCCACGATTAATCAAGTTATTGGTTTTTTGGCTATAGCTTCGAAAATAATGCACTTAGAAAGCTCTGCCTGCGATTTTTGTGATCCTCTTTCCATCCTCTTTAAGCATGTATAAGCACAAGTCGACCGAAACTTTTTCCATTTTTTGCCGAAATAAATTGCAAGGGGTATTTATTCCTTACCGTTTCCTTGATTTTCTATAACCGCTTGTAACTTTCGAAACACCGATCGAAACCTATGATAATCATACATTTTCTTGAAGCTGTCGACGCGTACCTTGAGATAGGACTATCAGCGACAGCCCATCTTTAAAAAAAATATTGTTTCCGTGGTAGTGGTCGACCAAGGCTCTTCCTCGATTAATCAAGTTATTGGTTTTTTGGCTATAACTTCGAAAATAATGCACTTAGAACGCTCTGCCTGCGATTTTTGTGATCCTCTTTCCATCCTCTTTACGCATGTATAAGCACAAGTCGACCGAAACACTTTCCATTTTTTGCCGAAATAAATTGCAAGGGGTATTTATTCCTTACCGTTTCCTTGATTTTCTATAACCGCTTGTAACTTTCGAAACACCGATCGAAACCTATGATAATCATACATTTTCTTGAATCTGTCGACGCGTACCTTGAGATAGGACTATCAGCGACAGCCCATCTTTAAAAAAAATATTGTTTCAGTGGTAGTGGTCGACCAAGGCTCTTCCTCGATTAATCAAGTTATTGGTTTTTTGGCTATAACTTCGAAAATAATGCACTTAGAAAGCTCTGCCTGCGATTTTTGTGATCCTCTTTCCATCCTCTTTACGCATGTATAAGCACAAGTCGACCGAAACACTTTCCATTTTTTGTCGAAATAAATTGCAAGGGGTATTTATTCCTTACCGTTTCCTCGATTTTCTTTAATCGCCTGTAACTTTCGAAACACCGATCGAAACCTATGATAATCATACATCTTCTTGAAGCTCTCGACGCGTACCTTAAGATAGGACTACCAGCGAAAGCCCATCTTAAAAAAAAAATGTTTTCAGTTGTAGTGGTCGACCAAGGCTCTTCTTCGATTAATCAAGCCGTTGGTTTTTTGGCTGTAACTTCGAAAATAATGCACTTAGGAGGCTCTGCCTGCGATTTTTGTGATGCCCTTTCCATCCTCTTTAAGTGTGTATAAGCACAAGTCGATCGAAAAACTTTCCATTTTTTGCCGAAATAAATTGCAAGGGGTATTTATTCCTTACCGTTTCCTTGATTTTCTATAACCGCTTGTAACTTTCGAAACACCGATCGAAACCTATGATAATCATACATTTTCTTGAAGCTGTCGACGCGTACCTTGAGATAGGACTATCAGCGACAGCCCATCTTTAAAAAAAATATTGTTTCAGTGGTAGTGGTCGACCAAGGCTCTTCCTCGATTAATCAAGTTATTGGTTTTTTGGCTATAACTTCGAAAATAATACACTTAGAAAGCTCTGCCTGCGATTTTTGTGATCCTCTTTCCATCCTCTTTACGCATGTATAAGCACAAGTCGACCAAAACACTTTCCATTTTTTGCCGAAATAAATTGCAAGGGGTATTTATTCCTTACCGTTTCCTCGATTTTCTTTAATCGCCTGTAACTTTCGAAACACCGATCGAAACCTATGATAATCATACATCTTCTTGAAGCTGTCGACGCGTACCTTAAGATAGGACTATCAGCGACAGCTCATCTTTAAAAAAAAATATTGTTTCAGTAGTAGTGGTCGACCAAGGCTCTTCCTCGATTAATCAAGTCTTTGGTTTTTTGGCTGTAACTTCGAAAATAATGCACTTAGGAGGCTCTGCCTGCGATTTTTGTGATCCTCTTTCCATGCTCTTTAAGCGTGTATAAGCACAAGTCGACCGAAACACTTTCCATTTTTTGCCGAAATAAATTACAAAGGGTATGTATTCCTTACCGTTTCTTTGATTTTCTATAATCGCCTGTAACTTTCGAAACACCGATCGAAACCTATGATAATCATACATTTTCTTGAAGCTCTCGACGCGCACCTTAAGTTAGGATGATCGGCGACAGCTCATCTTTAAAAATAAATATTGTTTCAGTAGTAGTGTTCGACCAAGGCTCTTCTTCGATTAATCAAGTCTTTGGTTTTTTGGCTGTAACTTCGAAAATAATGCAATTACAAGGCACTGCCTGCGATTTTTGTGATCCTCTTTCCATCCTCTTTAAGCATGTATAAGCACAAATCGACCAAAACACTTTCCATTTGTTGCCGAAATAAATTGCAAGGGGTATGTATTCCTTACCGTTTCCTTGATTTTGTATAATCGCCTGTAACTTTGGAAACACCGATCGAACCCTACGATAATCATACATTTTCTTGATGCTCTCGACGCGTACCTTAAGATAGGACTACCAGCGAAAGCCCATCTTAAAAAAAAAATGTTTTCAGTTGTAGTGGTCGACCAAGGCTCTTCTTCGATTAATCAATCCGTTGGTTTTTTGGCTGTAACTTCGAAAATAATGCACTTAGGAGGCTCTGCCTGCGATTTTTGTGATGCCCTTTCCATCCTCTTTAAGCGTGTATAAGCACAAGTCGATCGAAAAACTTTCCATTTTTTGCCGAAATAAATTGCAAGGGGTATGTATTCCTTACTGTTTCCTCGATTTTCTATAATCGCCCGTAACTTTCGAAACACCGATCGAAACCTATGCTAATCATACATTTTCTTGAAGCTGTCGACGCGTACCTTGAGATAGGACTATCAGCGACAGCTCATCTTTAAAAAAAAATATTGTTTCAGTAGTAGTGGTCGACCAAGGCTCTTCCTCGATTAATCAAGTCTTTGGTTTTTTGGCTGTAACTTCGAAAGTAATGCACTTAGAAAGCTCTGCCTGCGATTTTTGTGTACCTCTTTCCATCCTCTTTAAGCACGTATCAGGACAAGTCGACCGAAACACTTTCCATTTTTTGCCGAAATAAATTGCAAGGGGTATGTATTCCTTGCCGTTTCCTCGATTTTCTATAATCGCCTGTAACTTTCGAAATGCCGATCGAACCCTATGATAATCATACATTTTCTTGAAGCTCTCGACGCGTACCTTAAGTTAGGATGATCAGCGAAAGCCCATCTTAAAATAAAAATTGTTTCAGTTGTACTGGTCGACCAAGGCTCTTCCTCGATTAATCAAGCGTTTGGTTTTTTGGCTGTAACGTCGAAAATAATGCAGTTAGGAGGCTCCGCCTGCGATTTTTGTGATCCTCTTTCCATCCTCTTTAAGCATTTATAAGCACAAGTCGACCAAAACACTTTCCATTTGTTGCCGAAATAAATTGCAAGGGGTATGTATTCCTTACCGTTTCCTTGATTTTCTATAATCGCCTGTAACTTTCGAAACACCGATCGAACCCTACGATAATCATACATGTTCTTGATGCTCTCGACGCGTACCTTAAGATAGGACTACCAGCGAAAGCCCATCTTAAAAAAAAAATGTTTTCAGTTGTAGTGGTCGACCAAGGCTCTTCTTCGATTAATCAAGCCGTTGGTTTTTTGGCTGTAACTTCGAAAATTATGCACTTAGGAGGCTCTGCCTGCGATTTTTGTGATGCCCTTTCCATCCTCTTTAAGCGTGTATAAGCACAAGTCGATCGAAAAACTTTCCATTTTTTGCCGAAATAAATTGCAAGGGGTATGTATTCCTTACTGTTTCCTCGATTTTCTATAATCGCCTGTAACTATCGAAACACCGATCGAAACCTATGATAGTCATACATTTTCATGAAGCTGTCGACGCGTACCTTGTGATAGGACTAACAGCGACAGCCCATCTTTAAAAATAATATTGTTTCAGTAGTAGTGGTCGACCAAGGCTCTTCCTCGATTAATCAAGTTATTGGTTTTTTGGCTATAGCTTCGAAAATAATGCACTTAGAAAGCTCTGCCTGCGATTTTTGTGATCCTCTTTCCATCCTCTTTAAGCATGTATAAGCACAAGTCGACCGAAACTTTTTCCATTTTTTGCCGAAATAAATTGCAAGGGGTATTTATTCCTTACCGTTTCCTTGAATTTCTATAACCGCTTGTAACTTTCGAAACACCGATCGAAACCTATGATAATCATACATTTTCTTGAAGCTGTCGACGCGTACCTTGAGATAGGACTATCAGCGACAGCCCATCTTTAAAAAAAATATTGTTTCAGTGGTAGTGGTCGACCAAGGCTCTTCCTCGATTAATCAAGTTATTGGTTTTTTGGCTATAACTTCGAAAATAATGCACTTAGAAAGCTCTGCCTGCGATTTTTGTGATCCTCTTTCCATCCTCTTTACGCATGTATAAGCACAAGTCGACCAAAACACTTTCCATTTTTTGCCGAAATAAATTGCAAGGGGTATTTATTCCTTACCGTTTCCTCGATTTTCTTTAATCGCCTGTAACTTTCGAAACACCGATCGAAACCTATGATAATCATACATCTTCTTGAAGCTGTCGACGCGTACCTTAAGATAGGACTATCAGCGACAGCTCATCTTTAAAAAAAAATATTGTTTCAGTAGTAGTGGTCGACCAAGGCTGTTCCTCGATTAATCAAGTCTTTGGTTTTTTGGCTGTAACTTCGAAAATAATGCACTTAGGAGGCTCTGCCTGCGATTTTTGTGATCCTCTTTCCATGCTCTTTAAGCGTGTATAAGCACAAGTCGACCGAAACACTTTCCATTTTTTGCCGAAATAAATTACAAAGGGTATGTATTCCTTACCGTTTCTTTGATTTTCTATAATCGCCTGTAACTTTCGAAACACCGATCGAAACCGATGATAATCATTCATTTTCTTGAAGCTCTCGACGCGCACCTTAAGTTAGGATGATCGGCGACAGCTCATCTTTAAAAATAAATATTGTTTCAGTAGTAGTGTTCGACCAAGGCTCTTCTTCGATTAATCAAGTCTTTGGTTTTTTGGCTGTAACTTCGAAAATAATGCAATTACAAGGCACTGCCTGCAATTTTTGTGATCCTCTTTCCATCCTCTTTAAGCATTTATAAGCACAAGTCGACCAAAACACTTTCCATTTGTTGCCGAAATAAATTGCAAGGGGTATGTATTCCTTACCGTTTCCTTGATTTTCTATAATCGCCTGTAACTTTCGAAACACCGATCGAACCCTACGATAATCATACATTTTCTTGATGCTCTCGACGCGTACCTTAAGATAGGACTACCAGCGAAAGCCCATCTTAAAAAAAAAATGTTTTCAGTTGTAGTGGTCGACCAAGGCTCTTCTTCGATTAATCAAGCCGTTGGTTTTTTGGCTGTAACTTCAAAAATAATGCACTTAGGAGGCTCTGCCTGCGATTTTTGTGATGCCCTTTCCATCCTCTTTAAGCGTGCATAAGCACAAGTCGATCGAAAAACTTTCCATTTTTTGCCGAAATAAATTTGCAAGGGGTATGTATTCCTTACTGTTTCCTCGATTTTCTATAATCGCCCGTAACTTTCGAAACACCGATCGAAACCTATGCTAATCATACATTTTCTTGAAGCTGTCGACGCGTACCTTGAGATAGGACTATCAGCGACAGCTCATCTTTAAAAAAAAATATATTGTTTCAGTAGTAGTGGTCGACCAAGGCTCTTCCTCGATTAATCAAGTCTTTGGTTTTTTGGCTGTAACTTCGAAAATAATGCAATTACAAGGCACTGCCTGCGATTTTTGTGATGCCCTGTCCATCCTCTTTACGCCTGAATAAGCACAAGTCGATCGAAAAACTTTCCATTTTTTGCCGAAATAAATTGCAATGAGTATGTATTTTTTTACCGTCTCCTCGATTTTCTTTAATCGCCTGTAACTATCGAAACACCGATCGAAACCTATGATAGTCATACATTTTCTTGAAGCTCTGGACGCGTACCTTAAGATAGGATGATCAGCGAAAACCCATCTTTAAAAAAAAATTGTTTCAGTTGTACTGGTCGACCAAGGCTCTTCCTCGATTAATCAAGTCTTTGGTTTTTTGGCTATAACTTCGAAAGTAATGCACTTAGAAAGCTCTGCCTGCGATTTTTGTGTACCTCTTTCCATCCTCTTTAAGCACGTATCAGGACAAGTCGACCGAAACACTTTCCATTTTTTGCCGAAATAAATTGCAAGGGGTATGTATTCCTTGCCGTTTCCTCGATTTTCTATAATCGCCTGTAACTTTCGAAATGCCGATCGAAACCTATGATAATCATACATTTTCTTGAAGCTCTCGACGCGTACCTTGAGATAGGACTATCAGCGACAGCTCATCTTTAAAAAAAAATATATTGTTTCAGTAGTAGTGGTCGACCAAGGCTCTTCCTCGATTAATCAAGCGTTTGGTTTTTTGGCTGTAACTTCGAAAATAATGCAGTTAGGAGGCTCTGCCTGCGATTTTTGGGATCCTCTTTCCATCCTCTTTAAGCATTTATAAGCACAAGTCGACCAAAACACTTTCCATTTGTTGCCGAAATAAATTGCAAGGGGTATGTATTCCTTACCGTTTCCTTGATTTTCTATAATCGCCTGTAACTTTCGAAACACCGATCGAACCCTACGATAATCATACATTTTCTTGATGCTCTCGACGCGTTCCTTGTGATAGGACTAACAGCGACAGCCCATCTTTAAAAAAAATATTGTTTCAGTAGTAGTGGTCGACCAAGGCTCTTCCTCGATTAATCAAGTTATTGGTTTTTTGGCTATAGCTTCGAAAATAATGCACTTAGAAAGCTCTGCCTGCGATTTTTGTGATCCTCTTTCCATCCTCTTTAAGCATGTATAAGCACAAGTCGACCGAAACTTTTTCCATTTTTTGCCGAAATAAATTGCAAGGGGTATTTATTCCTTACCGTTTCCTTGATTTTCTATAACCGCTTGTAACTTTCGAAACACCGATCGAAACCTATGATAATCATACATTTTCTTGAAGCTGTCGACGCGTACCTTGTGATAGGACTAACAGCGACAGCCCATCTTTAAAAAAAATATTGTTTCAGTAGTAGTGGTCGACCAAGGCTCTTCCTCGATTAATCAAGTTATTGGTTTTTTGGCTATAGCTTCGAAAATAATGCACTTAGAAAGCTCTGCCTGCGATTTTTGTGGTCCTCTTTCCATCCTCTTTAAGCATGTATAAGCACAAGTCGACCGAAACTTTTTCCATTTTTTGCCGAAATAAATTGCAAGGGGTATTTATTCCTTACCGTTTCCTTGATTTTCTATAACCGCTTGTAACTTTCGAAACACCGATCGAAACCTATGATAATCATACATTTTCTTGAAGCTGTCGACGCGTACCTTGAGATAGGACTATCAGCGACAGCCCATCTTTAAAAAAAATATTGTTTCAGTGGTAGTGGTCGACCAAGGCTCTTCCTCGATTAATCAAGTTATTGGTTTTTTGGCTATAACTTCGAAAATAATGCACTTAGAAAGCTCTGCCTGCGATTTTTGTGATCCTCTTTCCATCCTCTTTACGCATGTATAAGCACAAGTCGACCAAAACACTTTCCATTGTTTGCCGAAATAAATTGCAAGGGGTATTTATTCCTTACCGTTTCCTCGATTTTCTTTAATCGCCTGTAACTTTCGAAACACCGATCGAAACCTATGATAGTCATACATTTTCTTGAAGCTCTGGACGCGTACCTTAAGATAGGATGATCAGCGAAAGCCCATCTTTAAAAAAAAATTGTTTCAGTTGTACTGGTCGACCAAGGCTCTTCCTCGATTAATCAAGTCTCTGGTTTTTTGGCTATAACTTCGAAAGTAATGCACTTAGAAAGCTCTGCCTGCGATTTTTGTGTACCTCTTTCCATCCTCTTTAAGCACGTATAAGGACAAGTCGACCGAAACACTTTCCATTTTTTGCCGAAATAAATTGCAAGGGGTATGTATTCCTTGCCGTTTCCTCGATTTTCTATAATCGCCTGTAACTTTCGAAATGCCGATCGAAACCTATGATAATTATACATTTTCTTGAAGCTCTCGACGCGTACCTTAAGTTAGAATGATCAGCGAAAGCCCATCTTTAAAAAAAAATTGTTTCAGTTGTACTGGTCGACCAAGGCTCTTCCTCGATTAATCAAGCGTTTGGTTTTTTGGCTGTAGCTTCGAAAATAATGCAGTTAGGAGGCTCTGCCTGCGATTTTTGTGATCCTCTTTCCATCCTCTTTAAGCATTTAAAAGCACAAGTCGACCGAAACACTTTCCATTTTTTGCCGAAATAAATTGCAAGGGGTATGTATTCCTTACCGTTTCCTCGATTTTCTATAATCGCCTGTAACTTTCGAAACACCGATCGAAACCTATGCTAATCATACATTTTCTTGAAGCTCTCGACGCGTACCTTAAGATAGGATGATCAGCGAAAGCCCATCTTAAAAAAAAAATGTTTTCAGTTGTAGTGGTCGACCAAGGCTCTTCTTCGATTAATCAAGCCGTTGGTTTTTTGGCTGTAACTTCGAAAAGAATGCACTTAGGAGGCTCTGCCTGCGATTTTTGTGATGCCCTTTCCATCCTCTTTAAGCGTGTATAAGCACAAGTCGATCGAAAAACTTTCCATTTTTTGCCGAAGTAAATTGTAAGGGGTATGTATTCCTTACTGTTTCCTCGATTTTCTATAATCGCCCGTAACTTTCGAAACACCGATCAAAACCTATGATAATCATACATTTTCTTGAACCTCTCGACGCGTACCTTAAGTTAGGATGATCAGCGAAAGCCCATCTTTAAAAAAAAATTGTTTCAGTTGTAGTGGTCGGCCAAGGCTCTTCCTCGATTAATCAAGTCTTTGGTTTTTTGGCTGTAACTTCGAAAATAATGCACTTAGGAGGCTCTGCCTGCGATTTTTGTGATCCTATTTCCATCCTCTTTAAGCATGTATAAGCACAAGTCGACCGAAACACTTTCCATTTTTTGCCGAAATAAATTGCAAGGGGTATGTATTCCTTACCGTTTCCTTGATTTTCTATATTCGCTTGTAACTTTCGAAACACCGATCGAAACCTATGATAATCATACATTTTCTTGAAGCTCTCGACGCGTACCTTATGTTAGGATGATCAGCGAAAGCCCATCTTTAAAAAAAAATTGTTTCAGTTGTACTGGTCGACCAAGGCTCTTCCTCGATTAATCAAGCGTTTGGTTTTTTGGCTGTAACTTCGAAAATAATGCACTTAGGAGGCTCTGCCTGCGATTTTTGTGATCCTCTCTCCATGCTCTTTAAGCGTGTATAAGCACAAGTCGACCGAAACACTTTCCATTTTTTGCCGAAATAAATTACAAAGGGTATGTATTCCTTACCGTTTCTTTGATTTTCTATAATCGCCTGTAACTTTCGAAACACCGATCGAAACCTATGATAATCTTACATTTTCTTGAAGCTCTCGACGCGCACCTTAAGTTAGGATGATCAGCGACAGCTCATCTTTATAAATAAATATTGTTTCAGTAGTAGTGTTCGACCAAGGCTCTTCTTCGATTAATCAAGTCTTTGGTTTTTTGGCTGTAACTTCGAAAATAATGCAATTACAAGGCACTGCCTGCGATTTTTGTGATGCCCTGTCCATCCTCTTTACGCCTGAATAAGCACAAGTCGATCGAAAAACTTTCCATTTTTTGCCGAAATAAATTGCAATGAGTATGTATTTTTTTACCGTCTCCTCGATTTTCTTTAATCGCCTGTAACTATCGAAACACCGATCGAAACCTATGATAGTCATACATTTTCTTGAAGCTCTGGACGCGTACCTTAAGATAGGATGATCAGCGAAAACCCATCTTTAAAAAAAAATTGTTTCAGTTGTACTGGTCGACCAAGGCTCTTCCTCGATTAATCAAGTCTTTGGTTTTTTGGCTATAACTTCGAAAGTAATGCACTTAGAAAGCTCTGCCTGCGATTTTTGTGTACCTCTTTCCATCCTCTTTAAGCACGTATAAGGACAGGTCGACCGAAACACTTTCCATTTTTTGCCGAAATAAATTGCAACGGGTATGTATTCCTTACCGTTTCCTTGATTTTCTATAATCGCTTGTAACTTTCGAAACACCGATCAAAACCTATGATAATCAAACATTTTCTTGAAGCTCTCGACGCGTACCTTAAGTTAGGATGATCAGCGAAAGCCCATCTTTAAAAAAAAATTGTTTCAGTTGTAGTGGTCGGCCAAGGCTCTTCCTCGATTAATCAAGTTATTGGTTTTTTGGCTATAACTTCGAAAATAATGCACTTAGCAAGCTCTGTTTGCGATTTTTGTGATCCTCTTTCCATCCTCTTTAAGCATGTATAAGCACAAGTCGACCGAAACACTTTCCATCTTCTGCCGAAATAAATTGCAAGGGGTATGTATTCCTTACCGTTTCCTCGATTTTCTATAATCGCCTGTAACTTTCGAAACACCGATCGAAACCTATGCTAATCATACATTTTCTTGAAGCTCTCGACGCGTACCTTAAGATAGGATGATCAGCGAAAGCCCATCTTTAAAAAAAAATTGTTTCAGTTGTACTGGTCGACCAAGGATCTTCCTCGATTAATCAAGTCTTTGGTTTTTCGGCTGTAACTTCGAAAATAATGCACTTAGGAGGCTCTGCCTGCGATTTTTGTGATGCCCTTTCCATCCTCTTTAAGCGTGTATAAGCACAAGTCGATCGAAAAACTTTCCATTTTTTGCCGAAATAAATTGCAAGGGGTTTGTATTCCTTACCGTTTCCTCGATTTTCTATAATCGCCCGTAACTTTCGACACACCGATCGAAACCTATGCTAATCATACATTTTCTTGAAGTTGTCGACGCGTACCTTGTGATAGGACTATCAGCGACAGCCCATCTTTAAAAAAAAATTGTTTCAGTTGTAGTGGTCGGCCAAGGCTCTTCCTCGATTAATCAAGTTATTGGTTTTTTGGCTATAACTTCGAAAATAATGCACTTAGCAAGCTCTGTTTGCGATTTTTGTGATCCTCTTTCCATCCTCTTTAAGCATGTATAAGCACAAGTCGACCGAAACACTTTCCATCTTCTGCCGAAATAACTTGCAAGGGGTATTTATTCCTTACCGTTTCCTTGATTTTCTATAATCGCCTGTAACTTTCGAATAACCGATCGAAACCTATGATAATCATACATTTTCTTGAAGCTCTCGACGCGAACCTTAAGATAGGACTATCAGCGGAAGCCCATCTTTAAAAAAGAATTGTTTCAGTTTTAGTGGTCGACCAATGCTCTTCCTCGATTAATCAAGTCTTTGGTTTTTTGGCTGTAACTTTGAAAATAATGCACTTAGAAAGCTTTGCCTGCGATTTTTGTGATCCTCTTTACATCCTCTTTAAGCATGTATAAGCACAAGTCGACCGAAACACTTTCCATTTTTTGCCGAAATAAATTGCAAGGGGTATGTATTCCTTACCGTTTCCTCGATTTTCTATAATCGCCTGTAACTTTCGAAACACCGATCGAAACCTATGCTAATCATACATTTTCTTGAAGCTCTCGACGCGTACCTTAAGATAGGATGATCAGCGAAAACCCATCTTTAAAAAAAAATTGTTTCAGTTGTACTGGTCGACCAATGATCTTCCTCGATTAATCAAGTCTTTGGTTTTTTGGCTGTAACTTCGAAAATAATGCACATAGGAGGCTCTGCCTGCGATTTTTGTGATCCTCTTTCCATCCTCTTTAAGCATTTAAAAGCACAAGTCGACCAAAACACTTTCCATTTGTTGCCGAAATAAATTGCCGGGGGTATGTATTCCTTACCGTTTCCTTGATTTTCTATAATCGCCTGTAACTTTCGAAACACCGATCGAACCCTACGATAATCATACATTTTCTTGATGCTCTCGACGCGTACCTTAAGATAGGACTTCCAGCGAAAGCCCATCTTAAAAAAAAAAATGTTTTCAGTTGTAGTGGTCGACCAAGGCTCTTCTTCGATTAATCAAGCCGTTGGTTTTTTGGCTGTAACTTCGAAAATAATGCACTTAGGAGGCTCTGCCTGCGATTTTTGTGATGCCCTTTCCATCCTCTTTAAGCGTGTATAAGCACAAGTCGATCGAAAAACTTTCCATTTTTTGCCGAAATAAATTGCAAGGGGTTTGTATTCCTTACCGTTTCCTCGATTTTCTATAATCGCCCGTAACTTTCGACACACCGATCGAAACCTATGCTAATCATACATTTTCTTGAAGTTGTCGACGCGTACCTTGTGATAGGACTATCAGCGACAGCCCATCTTTAAAAAAAATATTGTTTCAGTAGTAGTGGTCGACCAAGGCTTTTCCTCGATTAATCAAGTTATTGGTTTTTTGATTATAACTTCGAAAATAATGCACATAGGAGGCTCTGCCTGCGATTTTTGTGATCCTATTTCCATCCTCTTTAAGCATGTATAAGCACAAGTCGACCGAAACACTTTCCATCTTCTGCCGAAATAAATTGCAAGGGGTATGTATTCCTTACCGTTTCCTTGATTTTCTATAATCGCCTGTAACTTTCGAATAACCGATCGAAACCTATGATAATCATACATTTTCTTGAAGCTCTCGACGCGAACCTTAAGATAGGACTATCAGCGGAAGCCCATCTTTAAAAAAGAATTGTTTCAGTTGTAGTGGTCGACCAATGCTCTTCCTCGATTAATCAAGTCTTTGGCTTTTTGGCTGTAACTTTGAAAATAATGCACTTAGAAAGCTTTGCCTGCGATTTTTGTGATCATCTTTACATCCTCTTTAAGCATGTATAAGCACAAGTCGACCGAAACACTTTCCATTTTTTGCCGAAATAAATTGCAAGGGGTATGTATTCCTTACCGTTTCCTCGATTTTCTATAATCGCCTGTAACTTTCGAAACACCGATCGAAACCTATGCTAATCATACATTTTCTTGAAGCTCTCGACGCGTACCTTAAGATAGGATGATCAGCGAAAGCCCATCTTTAAAAAAAAATTGTTTCAGTTGTACTGGTCGACCAAGGCTCTTCCTCGTTTCATGAAGTCTTTGGTTTTTTGGCTATAACTTCGAAAATAATGCACTTAGAAAGCTCTGCCTGCGATTTTTGTGATCCTCTTTCCATCCTCTTTAAGCATGTATAAGCACAAGTCGACCGAAACACTTTCCATTTTTTGCCGAAATAAATTGCAAGGGGTATTTATTCCTTACCGTTTCCTCGATTTTCTTTAATCGCCTGTAACTTTCGAAAAACCGATCGAAACCTATGATAATCATACATCTTCTTGAAGCTGTCGACGCGTACCTTAAGATAGGACTATCAGCGACAGCCCATCTTAAAACAAAAATGTTTTCAGTTGTAGTGGTCGACCAAGGCTCTTCTTCGATTAATCAAGCCGTTGGTTTTTTGGCTGTAACTTCGAAAAGAATGCACTTAGGAGGCTCTGCCTGCGATTTTTGTGATGCCCTTTCCATCCTCTTTAAGCGTGTATAAGCACAAGTCGATCGAAAAACTTTCCATTTTTTGCCGACGTAAATTGTAAGGGGTATGTATTCCTTACTGTTTCCTCGATTTTCTATAATCGCCCGTAACTTTCGAAACACCGATCAAAACCTATGATAATCATACATTTTCTTGAACCTCTCGACGCGTACCTTAAGTTAGGATGATCAGCGAAAGCCCATCTTTAAAAAAAAATTGTTTCAGTTGTAGTGGTCGGCCAAGGCTCTTCCTCGATTAATCAAGTTATTGGTTTTTCGGCTATAACTTCGAAAATAATGAACTTAGCAAGCTCTGTTTGCGATTTTTGTGATCCTCTTTCCATCCTCTTTATGCATGTATAAGCACAAGTCGACCGAAACACTTTCCATCTTCTGCCGAAATAAATTGCAAGGGGTATGTATTCCTTACCGTTTCCTTGATTTTCTATAATCGCCTGTAACTTTCGAATAACCGATCGAAACCTATGATAATCATACATTTTCTTGAAGCTCTCGACGCGTACCTTAAGATAGGACTATCAGCGGAGTCGCGCTGTGACCGCCGTAGCGTGCAGACGTGTTCCGCGAGCGCTCCGCGAGTAGCTGCGAGGAAGGGGAACAAATACGCGCGCGCCGCATAGTGTGTGGAAATATTTTGTCTAACGCGGGGCGATGGAATTTATTGCAACGGGATTAAAGCAATAAATTCCCCGGGCGTTATTAGTGCTGTTAATTTGTGGTCAAACAGAGTGTGGTGTGTTCTTTCGACGGACATTTGGAGAAAGACAACCACACAAGGATTAGCAGAATCAACGACCAGCCAGGAATGGTCGAGGACCCGGTCCAGTAGGCGGTGGACAACACGATAAGCTCCCAATATATGCTTCCGAATAAAATGAAATATTAAATGTAGCGTTTCGCGTCGCGAAATATTAGAATATTTCTTTCATACGTGCGAAAAAGTTTGTTATGCCAGGCGACCGTATCCACGCGAAACAATAAAGCGCGAGAAGAAAGGGGATGGTACGCGGCGCGGCTCAGGCATCGGCCGAGCCGCGGGAAAACAAAACAGGCCGACCGGCGGCTACCGGGTGGCACGTACACGCGCGAGAAATATTATAATAAACAATTTTCGCGATACTACAAAACGCTCGTACATCGCATTAAACAGCACGCACGGCGGTTGCAGACGTTGCGCCGCAGCAACGGCGTCTCTCTCTCTCTCTCTCTCTCTCTCTCTCTCTCTTTCTTTCTTTCTTTCTTTCTCTCTGTCATTCTCCCCCCCCCTCT